>APFE030151079.1:127172-192435 GCA_000404065.3 Pinus taeda | reverse complement strand
TTCCATAAGGCAAATAATGTCTTTATCCTCAGCTATGGGCCCCAACTCCGATCCTCTTCTCCATGGGTAACCTTTGCAACTCTAGCTTAGCATATTTAGGTACTCCCGTGGGGCCCCTAATCCCTATTTCTTGTTTGTTAATCTATCAGTGACTTGGGCTTTCATGTTTTTCAACCATGCCCACTTTCCTCCCTCTCTTGCTGATTTTACTTTCTCCTATTCTTTCCTCTTTTCTTTTTGTTGGGTGAATGTTGAATCTTCTTCTAAGTAGATACGAGTGCCTTTAAGAAACCCTCTATTCCTTAGGATCTTAGACTTGTTCTCTATGCTTCTTAAAGTAACTCTGACATGGCTATTCCTTCCTGCTCCCATATTCTTTCCTATCCTGTTGGCATGTTGGATCCCCCATGTCTACTACAACTCATCCCTGAGAAAATTCCTTACTAGAATATCCGTTCTCTCCTTTTCCCCAAAGTCCTTCAAGCCTTTGATGATGATATTACCACTTTTTCTTCTTTATCGTTTTCCTCTCTCATATGCCTCTTGATTTGTTTTTCTATTTCCTTTTGTTCACTTGTCGGTTCTTTTACTACCCGAGCCCATGATTTAGCCTCTTTTATCCACTCCATTAGCTTGTTTTCTCTTATTTCCATGTCTACCATTACTGACTGAAATTTTTCCATCTAAATTGTGCTAGTTGCTCCAGTTGGCTCTAAATGATATTTTTTTGTTTGTTTGTTTAATTTTTTATTTATTTTTTTGTTGCTCTTACATGTTCCATTTCTTGCTTTAAGGTGATTAGCTCTTGTTTCTCTTTCTCCATTTGGTTTTGTAGGCTACTTACCTGTTCTTTTAACAACTTGTTCTCTCTTTCAATCCTCCCCATCTTTTGTGATTTCCTTTACTTGGTTGTCTTCTTGCTTTACTTTTGCCTCCAAAATTTCAATCATGTTCATGAGCTCATTTACATAAGGTTCTGGAGACCATACCAACGGTGAGGTTGTGGGACTGTATAGAGCTTTGTTGCTTTGATGTCCTTCCTCTCTACTCACTTTGTTTAATGCAGAGGTTTCAATTCTAACTTGTTTCGTTTTGTATGTTTCTCGGGATGAGAGTGCCTCCTTCCTTTTGTCTTTGTTACATCCCTGGTTAGTCTGGTTCCCTATAGTATGGTACCTTGTATCTGCTGCCACATAGTTTCTTTTTGTTACTTTTGGTAAAATTATGATGAGCTTCTTTTCCTGCAATTGTTTCCTTTTTCTAACTTGTTTGTGCTTTAATATCCACAGGTACTGTTTCTCATTTACAAAGATCCATTTATCACTTGAGCTGCTTGTGTTAACCTGCTGAAACTCTGGTAAAAGGGGTTTCCATTTTGTGTCATGATATATTTCTGTAGGCCTTCTCATTATCTCAAAATGGTTTGCAATCCATTTTACTATTCCAAGATTGTATCGGCATATGTTTTCAACTGAAAATTGGTTTTTAACAATTGCATATCTACGATCACTTGTTCTTCTGTTGCCTTGCCCCACTTTGAGAGTGGGCATGGTTTTGATGATACTTTGATATTCTTTACCCCTCAATTGCAGTTAAACTTATTTCCCAGTGCCAACATGCAACAAAATGGGGGAAAATTAAAATTTCGGTCTCAATAATCAACAAACGGGAGAAAATTGGTAGACCTATTCTCGCAAAACTTTACAATGGCCTCTGACCTTACCTGCAGCCCCTGCCACCACTCAACCTAATCCCCTTTGCCGCTTAACCTAGTTCCTAGTTGCCACTCCTCAACCCCCCTCACGTAGCCTCCCTACACTCAACACTCCTTGGCTCCCCCTCACACATCGTCTCCCTACACACCGCCTCACTCGTGGAAGCCCCAACACTCCAGCGACACTCACGAAAACACCCCAACACTCATGACAACACTCCTACGACACTCAACAACACTCATCAATAGCACTTGGCAACACTCAACAACACTCAACGGCCCTCACAACACTTAGCAGCACATAGTGGTTCCCAACATTCCTCACACTCCCTAGCAAACTCACACTCCAGCAACGCTCACGACAATGACCCTCACACTCCCCAACAAACTCACTCCAGAGCGACCTACACACTCCACTTTACAACACTCAGCAGTTCCCAAACATGAAGCATGAACATGCAAAATTTTAGTGCCCTGTAAAGGTGGTTAGGAAGTTATTTTTTTGAGGTTTGAAAAATTCAGATGTTCTAATCATGAGTACTTCTTAAAGGCCATGTATCATTTTTCATTATATTTTGGTATTTTATTATTATTATATTTATATTGAAATTGAATAAATTATCACATTACTCTTTTATTAAAAAGAATAATTATATACATTTATATACATACATATATATTATATATTAATATATATTATATTATAATATATATAGAATTTAGTAGTTATATGATATTGAAACAATTTATTTTTAAGTTTTTATGGTGTAATATTTATAAAATGATAGATGTGTTTATAAATTTTAATTACTTTATCCTATACAAATTTATTATTGTTTAACATAAACACAAAAATATTTTGCCAGAAAAATATTTTATATCTTTTTCATAATGGATTATAATGGATTGTAGGGCAATGAGAATGAGATTATTGATGTTTTATAATGCATTTAATTAAAACTACCCCCATGACATTTATTGATGTTTTATAATGATTTCAATTGAAACTACCCAATGACAACTCCAAGTTGAGCCCAGAGAAAATTACACATAGCTATCATATTGAACTGTAGAATGAGATAAATCTCAACCTTTGATTTGTATATTTTATTAGCAGTCTTCATCAACAACAATTTATTGACTGTGGAAATATACATCTAAAATATTTTCATGTGAAATTAAACCCCTACTATCCACCTAATAATTATTAATAATAATTAAATTAAAATTATGGAAACTTATTCCAAATAAATATTCCTATCCACATAATTAATTACCCTGAAATAAATTACTAAATTTAATAAACTATTAATTTATTACTTTTATATTTTTGTTACATAAAAGTAATATGACATTGACATTTGAATATGTGATATGAAGTCAATCATTAATTTATCACATGGTACACATTAATAACATTGGCTAACCCTACAAAGTTATTATGGACCAAGAATGAATAATGTCAATTTTTTTAATATATTAATTGTTAGTTATAAATTTAACACAGGAAACACAATATTTACCAGAAATAAGAGAGCTGTGTTTTAGTAAAGTGCTTGTAAAAGTTTCAGTGAATGGTGAAAGTAAAGATCAGACACAGAGTTTACCCTAATGGCAATTAAAAAAATTTCCAGCAGAAGGAAAAAAAATGAATAAAATGTCAGAGGATGGTACCCATGGCGACAAAACTGACATTATGATTTCATGGTAAAAAGATCAACGACGATTTTGTTTATGAACGCCTGTGTCTATTTTGGTAGAGGGATAGTTTTCTTTAAGGATTTTTCGGGCAACCTGTATGAGATTTAATCCCAGTTTCGAGTTTGGAGCAGTAAGTGTAACATCTCAGAATGGTATTCAACGAAAATGGTTACAGCAAAGAGCACAACTTGTACACCGAGGTGGACAACACAGTCAGGGAATTAAATCTCCAACGTCGTAGATCAAAGACAGGTCCACAGTGAAGGAATGAAATGCCCATCAGATTAAAAGATAGTAGAAGGAACGTCGAAGTTGCAGCACCCTGCAATACCATTAGTAGTATGGAGGACTCGCGACGCACACTACTACCAAACAACAAAAAGAAATTACTCGGTCCTCTGCTCTTGTGGGGATATACAATGTTGGAGTAGTAAAAGTTAGGTTGGATCCCAAACACAAAAAATGAGTTTCCTCAATCTCCTCCCTTGTGCAAGATATACAATGTTGAAATTGATAAAATGTTCTTGTACCGGATATTCCAAGATAATCAAGAAAATAGAATCCGTACTTATTCGTAATACTCTCAACTTTGAAAATCTCACTCTCTCACTTGAAGGAAAAACTCTCAAAACTTTAACTAATCGTAACCTTCTCAACTCTGAAAATCTCCCTCTAACTTAAAGGAAAAACTCTCAAAACTTTAACTAATCTGAAACTAACACCATAGTTTATTCGCACACAAATATTCTGAATCATCTTTTCTGAATAAAGATGATGAGTAAGTTGAATAAAATTTTAAAAACAATTGATAAACAAATTTAATTGATGTAATTCTGCATTGATGTGAATAAATTTACTGTTAAGGCATTTTTTTTGCCAAAAAATCCAACTCCCAAAAAAATTCAAATATCAAATGATGATTCACATGAGAAAATACATTTCTGAGCGCTCAAAGTGTTTATAGTGCAATTCTAACAATATAGAGTAGGCCTCACGATTAAAGGCATAAGACTTTGGCTTTAGCCTATGGTAAACCCCATCATAATAGGACAATGATACGATAGGAATGGGAGCCCTTCCACACAATGAATATAGAGTCTTATTATTTTCCTCTCGACTCACAAAAATCTGAGTTGCACGCTGCCTCTCAAGTGACTGCAAATAATTATGAGAGCTCCTTCGTTACCATTCATTCCACTACAGTGTGAAATCAAAGTTTATTGATGTAGGACTAACCCTGAGTAGTCCAAAGCGTCAACATTGCGGTTAAACTCCTAAACAAGCTTTTCAGAAAATTTCTTGAAAATGATTCCACTTACGAAAATAAATAATCTAGAGGAACTGTTTGACATGGATAGTTGTCGGAGGGAATTCGGTGGCATCGACAGAATTTGGATGTTTACAAACTGATGAAACGCATGGAAATTCCAGATCCGCTGGAGGAAATCATCCATATTTGGTATATCATCACTCAATTTTTAAAAATCATCATCAGGTTAGTTTGAAACATTTTATAAAATTATCTTGTTAACAATCTCTTTGTACTGGGGTAGGAATAATGCCCTTTAGCTTTGGTATTAAGGTGGCTCTAATAAAAAGTGCTATTTGTGTTAAAGGGGTAACAGTAATGCTAATGTTTATTGAGAGTCATTCATATATAGCAACGTGACGTATGTAAACTTGTATGTGAAATATTTAAACCAGTGTAATATAATAAATATATAACGTGAGATATTATACATGGTAAGAAAGATGTAAGATGTGTATGTTGATGTTACAACATTATTGAATTTATTTATATTTTTTTTCTTAATAAATTTCTTTTTTTTTTTCTCTCTTTTACTTTTTACTTTGCTGTTAATTTATCTTAATTTATCTTGTTGTTGATTTAAGCCAAGAGGGCTTTATTTTATGGTCTAAAAAGGCAATGTGTAAGTATGTCCATCTCTATTAAAAATAAAAATAAATATTTCTCTATAAAGCAATGTTGGCTCATATGGAAGCTCGTTCTAACATCCAGTTGTGAAGGGAATTGTCTGTAAGTATTGTGCATCCCTTCTTAAATAAAAAATAAAACATTCTCGTAAACAAGAAAGACAATGTCCGCTACAATTAATATATTATATTATCATATATTATATATATATATATATATATGCGAAGTATTTTTTTATTAATTTGTCCATGTAGACCTTTCATTGTTTTAAAGTAATTCGAAATTAATAAAAAAAATTATGATAAGCTTTATACTTTCAAAAATAATTTTAACACATATCTAGAAAAAAATAATGTTAAAATAATATTTTTAATTTGTTATATAGAATAAATATTTCAACGTGGTTATGAATAAAAATATTTTAATTATTGAATTATATTAATATATATTTAAAATTAAACAAAAAACAGAGTTTTTTGATAGTTTCAATGGGCATGTTGTAATTTCTATTAATTCAAAAATTACAATTTAACCATTCAAAATTACATATGATTTTTTACATTCTAAAATAAATGTGTCTAAAAAAATTTGA
The DNA here is from genome assembly GCA_000404065.3 of Pinus taeda. Classification (NCBI taxonomy): domain Eukaryota; kingdom Viridiplantae; phylum Streptophyta; class Pinopsida; order Pinales; family Pinaceae; genus Pinus; species Pinus taeda. Next base: position 186,492 of record APFE030151079.1, on the reverse strand, counting down.
CGAAGTTAAATCTATGTTTAAAATGAATCTATCCCAATATAGTTATAAAAAGATTGCTAAGTCTCGTACAGCAGAAAAACTCTCAAGTAACATGCTGAATACAGAAGGGAAACCCAACCAACTTGTTTGAGCAGTTTCAAACTTCTATTTACGAAGCGTGATCTCTGTTTGCGCCTTGAGCACATAAAAGAATTAGTGCTCATCGTAAAAAAAGGGTAAAATACTATTTTATTTGATCTATTTATTCCACATGATTTGGGTACACAAGTACAGAGATTGGACGTGAGGTTGCATTCAAGGTTTTCACCAAAAAAAAATTGTATTACGTGTCCATTTTATCATTGCTGTTAGCATAGTCAAATCTGAAATACTAAAGAAAATTCCAGGAGCAAAATAGGTCGACATTAGAAATTATTGATAGAATATCATTTCATAGGATGCTAATAGAATACAGTGATTTCTTGCTAAGTAGATCTTGTTTTATAATAAATAAATATAGAGCGCTTTACTCGAGGCATGGGTTGATGGGGATTGTATAGAATCTAAGAAAATCCCCGTATACAAGTTATACTTTAGGTATACAAGTTATTATCAAATGATAATATGTACGATATCTGTGGTAAACCGGAAGCAGTTACTCCAGTAGTTACAATTACTGTTAATATTCATAAAGTTCACCATACATTGACTGGATAATTTCATTTGACCTAAAGAAAGGCAGAAACTTTGAATTGAGTTTTCGCAAAAGCAAAAGCCAAATAGACCATGATTATATTCATCAGGTTATAGTCACCATTCACTATGTTTTCCTTCTTTTTATTTTACACCACAAGCCACTTTTTGTATGAATTGTTGCACCCGTAACTATCTGAGTTGATTCTGGAGGATCCTTCAGCTCTAAATCAAATTTCTGCAAGAGCATAGCCAGGCCAACAGTTGATTCCATAAGTGCAAATTGATCTCCCACACACTTGCGAGGTCCACCGCCAAAGGGGAGAAATGCAAAATCTGATATGATCTGATCAAAGTAATTATATTCATCAGCTAGAAATCAACAAATCATATAAAGCATCAAATAAAGACTAGTTTATTTTGTAAAACAAATCAAAACTAGCAAATGACCTCATTTGGGTATAATGCTCCTTGCCCTTTGTAAGGATCAAAACCAGCCCAGCCTTCAATGCCTTTGCTATCCTTCGGTAGAAGAAATCTTTCCGGTTCAAAATTATCAGGTTGATCCCAGAAATAAGGAGATCTATGAAGGTTGTAAACCTGCAACAGAGTGGTGTGTTGTTGGTAAAGAGATCTCATACAATTGTGAAATATAATCATAGATGAACAGAAATCAGTGCACAATTGTGAAATATAACATCATCAGACCTCAATTAAAGTGGAAAAAGCATACATTCAAGAATGAGCAATAGCATTAATTATTTCTTAAAAAAGAAATCTAGAATTTGGTAACTTGATTGACCTTATGAATGGATTGCTGTGCAGTTAATTTGAATTTGCTTCAATGCTAGGTTGAACAAAATGTAGAATCATGTACAATTTTTTGAAACGAATAATATTTCAGAAGGAAAACCGCGTATATATTAACATCTATACATAACTGCATGATGCAAAATCCAACATCAACCTGTATAGATGAGGCTATACAACGAAAATCAGCCTTTATATATGAGACTATGTTCTGAAAATGAAATAAAACATGAGCTAAATACAAAACCAGAGTGAGGATTGGATGAAGAGGCAGCTCCACATCTGCTTACATCACTACCAATATCAAGAGTAGCAAAAGAGAGTTCCAACTTTGGGCATTCGAGATCCACATGCCAATCTTTATGAACCCCGCTTGTATATTCTTCACCCCTATGAAACACGAGGCATTGGTTAGTATACACATTTACAAGATACTCAGCTTTTTGTGATCCAAACCTGTTGCGCTTAACAAAATGAATGCAACCATTTGTGTTCCAATTCCTTTCTGTTGATGAAGAACTTGCTACTTGTGATAGAGTATGAGTGGAAAGTTTTGCACATAACTACCATTTGCCCCACACTCCTCTCATCAAAAGGTAGCATGTTTGCAAAATCCTCAAATCTAGCAGCAAAACAAGCAAATTCATCCCTCACTTCAGTTTGTATAGAAGTTGGAAACAACTCTAGAAGGATTTCTTCATTCCATTGGCCACTTCCTTGTCCTTATGTGAGGTCTACTTCTTCCCATTACTTTGAGCAATGCGTTCTTCATCATAAAATTTTGGATTCAAAGCATCTACCAAAGTATGCAATGGAGTGCTAAAGACTTTAGCCCTCGCAATAATGATGTACCCCAATCTCACACACTTTGCAAAACTAGTGGCACAAGTTGATGAACCTTCCAGCTATCAGGAGGCCGCACAACATCAAGTGTGGGTGGATGCCATGGTAGAGGAGTATAGCTCTATCAAGACAAACGATGTTTGGGAGGTAGTACCTAGACCTGTGGATAGATCAGTTGTGGGCTCTCGATGGATCTATAAAATGAAGTATGTTGCAGACGGCAACATGGAGAAGTACATGGATAGGTTCGTGCAAAAGGATATGCACAGAAGGAAGGCATAGACTATGAGGAGACCTTCACCCTAGTTGCCAAATACACCTCCATCTAGTCAATGATATCTCTAACAACACAAATGGGATGGTAAATTCACCAAATGAATGTTAAGACATCATTCTTGAACGGGATGATAGAGGAGGAGGTATACATTGAACAACCAGAGGGCTTTGAGACACATGAGAGGGGCACAAATGTGTAGACAAAAGAGAGCACTATACAAGCTCGAGCAGGCTCCTAGGGCATGGTATAGTTAGATTGACAACTACTTGCAGCAGATGGGATTCGTCAAGAGTGATGTAGAGCCTAACATTTACTATTTTATGGTAGAGGGAGAGCCACTCATTCTAGTTTTATATGTGGATGATCTCTTCTTGACAGGATCATCAGGGCTCATAGAGGATTGCAAGAGGAACCTGGCAACAAAGTTTGACATGAAGGATTTGGGACTAATGCATTACTTCCTAGGCCTGGAAGTATGGCACAGGGACAAGGAGATCTTCCTTGATCAAGGGAGATATACTATAGAGATCTAGGATGCAAGACTGTAGGCCTATGTCTAAGCCTAAGATTACTAATTGGAGGAAGATAGATGCATTAGAGGACGAGGACATTTACCCAACCTTGTATAGACAACTCATTGGTTCCCTTATGTATTTAGTCAACACCATACCATATATCTGCTTCGCGGTCAATACTCTCAGTCAGTTTATGGTGAGACCTAAGAGAGTGCATTGGACAACAACGAGGCACATATTGAGGTATTTGCACGACACAATTGAGTATGGCTTGAGGTATATCCGAGGTGATGGTATCAAGTTATGTGGTTTCATAGATGCAGATTGGGCAGGCATTTCAGTGGATAAGAAGAGCACATCAAGATGTTGCTTCAGTGTTGGATCAGGGGTTGTATCTTGGTGTAGCAAGAAGCATAAATCCATGGTACCAAGCTCTATCGAAGTAGAGTACATGGCAGCTATCATGGCCACATGCGAAACCATATGGGTTCGGAAGCTGCTAGTGAGTTTGTTCAGTCAGAAGATGGAGGCAACTAGTATCTACTGTGGCAATCAAAGTTGCATCAGATTCTCTGAGAATCTAGTGTTTCATGATAGGTTGAAACATATAGACATACGGTATCACTTCATCAAAGACTCTGTGCAGCATGGATCAGTCTAGCCACAATATGTTTCCACAGAACAACAAATGGAAGATATACTCACAAAGGCCCCAGGAAGAGCCAAGTTCGTCTATTTTAGAGAACAGATGGGTATAGTGGAGAATACCTTCAAATGTAGTAGCTCTATGGAAGCATGATCCAACAAGATCAATGCATAGTTGCAGTATAGAAACAGTGCAATGTCAACAAGGCTAGTTGTAGTATAGATAGAATGCAATGTCAACAGAGCTAGTTGCAGTCAGTTCAGTATGAGACAGTTGCAGAGCTAGTTGTAGTCAGTTCAGTATGAGACAGGTGTAGAGCTCGCTACAGTGACACCGTCAGTGCGAATTGCCCAGTTGCAATATGCAAGTGCAGTTCCAGCTAGAGGTTTCCCAGTGCAGAGCTACGTAGTCTAGTTTCCAGTACAAGAGGATCGTGCGAGTTCTCAGGAGGGAGTAGAGAGATTTCCCATAGGGAGATCGAGACTCGGAGGGAATCTAGCTTCAAAGGGAGAAACCCTATGGAAGCTAACGCTTCAAGATCTGGGGAAATTAAACTCATTGTTGCAGCAGTTGCAATAGTAGTGTAGAGATAGCAGTAGAGGAGTAGCAACAACAATATGAGTAGATCAAAGTTTGCACAATAGCATGATGGACAATATTATCTTCACAGTGATTTCCAATGACAAGGAGGGTGGTTAGCTTGGAGAAGTGGAGAAGATCAAACATCAACAACGCAGAACTGTCCTAGTGCAGGAGAATAGTATTTGGTGGAAAGAACACCTTTTTCGCTAAGAGGGAGTGTTAGTTTTTGTAGCATCAGGCAAGTGTTCTAATCTTGATTTGTGTCCAAGAGACTAAGAAACATGAGATCTCCAAAACACAAAAAAAGTTTCGTGAGATAAGCTTGCAAAATGCCTCAATCAAATTAATTGATCAATTATTAAAAAATTCCTAAGTTTAACTTAGGAAAATTGATTAATTAATGAAAATTAATTGAGGATGATTGAGAATGCTCTAGAGACTCACATGGATAGAGTCTAAGATGATCTTAGCCATTGAGGAGGATTTAATCATGGCTGTTGAAGCTCCAATGAGAGATTATAAGAGAAAAACGATGGGATGAGGAGAGACACAAGTGAAGGAGAGCGAATTATCCAGGCAATGTGAATTTCCCAGTGCACAATGATTTAGTGAGGGAAGAATCTGAGCCAGTGGAGCAGCATCAATAGAGGGAGCAGTAAGAAGAGACTTTCAAAGAGTATTCCAGTGTCTCTCTAGTGCCAGTTTAGTAGAAGAAAGGAGGCTGGATATTTCTGCAGAGAAGCATGGGTGATTCACTCAGTGAACCTCTGATATATCAGGTGCGTTCGTGGCATATTAAACAATACCCTTAATTTGACTACATATTGGAAAATCCCTCTAAAAATCACATTATTTAACCACCTACCAATATGAACCCAATACAACTTCCCAATTTAAAAAACCCCTACTTTCAATAGATATTGTACATCCATTTTTTCATTAACATTTTTTATACCCCTTTATATTTTTTTATTAACTTTAAGCTCCATTTTTTATATTTTCCTATATAAAAACCCTTTACCCCCTATATATCCCCCAATACATTGTCATTTTTTCCTCAATATATATCCCCCAATATGAACCCACATGGTATGATATTTCTCCCCCGGTGAAGCCCCCATGCAAAGAAGGGCCATACAACCAATGCGAGTAGCCAATCCATCTGAGCAAGTAGTCGGGAAGAGTTTGTATCAGTTGTCGGAGGTTGGAAAGATCTTCCGGAAGGCAATGCGAATTTTTCAGGTGACTGTGGGAGGTAGGACAACTCACCAAGAGCCAGCTCATAGGCTGTTCAAATTTCCCAAGGCAACAATGCGAATTCCAGGCAAGCCGAGTGGCTGTTGAGAGGGTTTGAGCAGGCTAGAGGGAGGCCGAATTATTTGTAGAAAGAGATAATTTTCTCCAGTTTGTTAGGTTAGTGTATTTAAGGAGGATAGCCAGTCAAACATCCAGTTGTAATAATTTTCCAATTGTTGCATAGTAAAATAAACCCTCATCTGTTGCACTGGTTTTCCCTTCGGAGTTTTTCTGGGGACTTTAGTCCAAAATTTTTGTGTTGAATTTTATTGTTTGTGTGCATCAATTTCTCAATATTTTTATGGTGAAGATTGCAATTGTGATTTATTCATTGATTGTCGTAAACAATTAAACTGCCAATAGTTAGAAGAATAAACTCCAGTAATTGCAATCAAGGAATTTTCACAATCAACACCCTTTTTACCCTTCATGGAAAATGTAAGCCTTGACTTTTGTGTAAGATTCCTTGTAGATCTTGCCATTATTACATAAATCACACCATTCACATGAACCCCCATCACGCATTTGGTTGAGTTTAGTAACATACTTGCAAAGAGGATATTATTCTCGCTACTTGCTTGACGAGCTCTAGTGGTGATAGAAATGACAGTTTGAGAAGCCATAAATGTGACAAAAGAGGTAAATAGATTTTCTCACAAAATATAAGGCTGCCCACATCCATCCTCTTGTTGGAAATGCACCAAAGATTGCTCCCAATTTTCCAAAACACAAGTAAAAATGCTTGCTGCTTCTGTAGGAAGCTTGTCTTGCTAAAGAAAGTGTGAGGAATGAATGACATGAAGTATTTTCTTGTAAAAAAAGAGAGGCCATTAATGTTTCTAGAGAATTCTAATTCTGTTTCTTTTCAAATGAATGTAAAAATCAATTAATTCTATATAGAAAGTGATTAGATATCTTCAGGAGTCGTTATTTAAGTGTTTTTGGTATTTAAGGTTCCACTCCCCTTGTGAGCAGTTGGACGGGTGCACAAACAAGCAAAAAAAAGTTCTAAAACGCAGTCTGAACTCGTCAAAATGAAACAGAAACACTGCCATCAATCAATTCTGTCAAGAAAGTGATTAGATGTCTTCTTGAGTCATTGTTAAAGTGTTTTTGGGTATTTCAGTGTTCCCCTCTCCTCAGGGACACTGGACAGGTGCACAAACAAGAAAAAAAACCTAAAATGCAGGCTGAACTCATCAAAATGAAACAAGAACACTGCCGTTCATATCATAAGGCATTTCCAAAATGGGAGATGTGGAAATGCCATACAGTATGGTAAATGGTATTTCCATGATGTTTTGTCCCAGGTTTCGCATTTCCAGGCATTTCGAAGCTACAACATGACCAAAATAGGCATTTCCTCCGACATAGCTTCAACATCATTAGGCTAAACAGATACAGATCTTGGCACTAGAAAGCTCAAAATTTATTGGATCAAGTTCAATTTTGCCAAGTAAATTTTCCAGACGATGCATATGGTTAGGTTATATTATATAATGGCAACACAGATGTCTTACATATTTGAGAGCCTCATGAAGATGAACTTTAGAGTAAAATTTTCGCTAATTATTATGAGAGTTAAGCTGTGATTTTCAAGGATATACAACTCCCCTAACATGCCAGCCATCGATAATTGACTGGCATATGAATATTATCTTTCACTCTCACAGTTACCAGTCATGTAAAATACAGTTTGCACCACAGTTGCTAACACTTACCTTGCTGTTTGAAGATACCAGCGTAACACTCTCATGTGCTGACAGCTAGAGCCAAGACAGATCTCTAAGTATATGGCAACTGGGCCTTCATACCAGATGAGACTCCTACACCAAATGGTGTGAGGTCTAGTTGGAACTTCACATCGGAGAGATCCCCTTGGTTGACGAATTTCCAGCACCATCAACAAGAAACATAATACATTTTACAGCCTAGTATGGTTGACATGTATACCATAATGTAATATCAATAAAAAACTAAAATGAAAAAAAGTTGAAATTTATATAATACAAGTGAACACCATAGTAACTAAAAAAATAAAATAAAAATTGCATCATAAACAATATAATAACAAAAATATAAAAAAATAATTCATTAAAAAAATTCCTAAAATAAGCCAGCATAGACCATCTTAAACCAGATCTGTTAAATGCTGAGAAATTTAATTTTAATTTGGTTTTGATTCCTCTTAATATTCAAGATATCCAATTTAAAATAAATTTATGCTGATTTATTCAAAAAAATATCATCATATCATAATGTTACCATTTGTCTTATGATTATAAACTATATTGATATAATTTAAATTATACAATTTAAAATTTGATAACTCAAAGGTGTCATTCATATCATAATGTTGCCTTTTGTCTCATAATTATAAACAATATTTACTTAATTGATATGGTTTAAGTTATGCAATTTAAAATTTGATAATTGAACGGATGAGAAATTTAAAAAAAAAAATCTGTATATTGGAAGGATTTTGACATGTAGCAATGGAGAGTCCTATAATTGGAAATAGATTACAGTACTTAATAGTCATATTAATGTGGTTTGAATGAAGGATATGTTTTTCTGGATTAGTAAATTTGTATTTACGAATGTAAAGATAATAATTACATGTTGTGGATTTTCAAAACACACATACGTTTAAAAGACACTTTTAAATAATGATAATGTTCAGAGGAAATGAAATATTATGATATCAATTCAAAAAAATTACATAAAATTTCGATTATTATATAACATAGATTTAAAAGACATTGCATATGATAATAGTATCATCAACTAAACTTTTATCAAATTAGGAATGGATTCTCTAACCATCACTCTCAATCTACAAATAAAATATATATTAAGACAAGTTTAATGAGAAAATTTAATTAAATTAAAAGATAAGGAGTATAATCTAGCTTTTGGGTAAGATAGTGTAAATAATATGAAGAAAAGGTATGCAAAACATACAAACACACACATGGGGAGAAATGTTAGAAAATGTAAAGTGGCAGCAATTATAACTTATTTTCTTTAACCTTGATACTTGCTTGTGAATCTTACTTATTATCTTTCTGTTCTTTAGTTAGATCTATTCATCAAACAATATCAAGAAATAGCAACAACAAAAGATGACACAGAGGTAGGCTCTCTGCCAGAGAAAAACCCCTCCAAGGGGTAAACCCGAAAACTCTTCTCTTCTTCAAATGAGATACACTGACCCAATCCCTAGACCAAGTCCTTCTCTCGGTACCAAGTTAGCCCTTCCTCAAGTTCTTTTTGAATCTGCACCAAACTGCTGCTCTCAGCAACTTTGACCTGCCAGCTTTGATGCTTCTACTCGACCTGTAACTTTGACCCTGCAACTCCTGAAGAAACCCTAATTTGGCCTCCTTTTGGGACCTTCCTAGAGCAAGGAAGCTCTTCCTAAGGTCAGCGAGGTCTTGACATAGTTTCCTTCCTTCCAACTACCAGTTTCTACACTTCGTCCTACTGCAACTTGGCCCTGTAACTTTGGCCTCTTCTTGCAACCCAGAAACCCTAGATTTTTGCATGTGTGAGAGATAGAGCCCAAAACAAAGATTTTTCGTCCTTCTTCCTTCTCCTTGACCTTCGCTCTCCTTCTTGCAGCTTCCCAGCTTTAGATCAAACTCTTTTTTAGATAGATCGAACTTGTGTATGAGTGTGTCTCCAAATAAGGCCGAACTGCTCTTTATATAGCCTTCTCAAGGGGTCAAATTCCCTCCTTTAGGCCGACTTGAGGATTCCAGGGCTGACTTGTACTCTTGGAGATTCTAGGACTTTCTAGATTAAAAAATAATTTTACAAATTGCCCAGAAGGGTCTTATATAATATAAACATGATGTTGATTTCTTTGACTCATGACAATAAATCCCAAGTCCTAACAAATCCTAGAAGCACGAAGAACATGCTTTTATCTAAAAGACCTTCAATAATAAGCATGAAATCCATGCTTTAATAATAATGATTTTTCTTGTTTATTACATAGGATACATATTGAAATGAGTACAACAATTATGAAGACCGAAACTAGTTACACTCTCATCAATAAAGGCTTTCATAACTTTACAACAAAATAATTTAAAAGAGAACAATATGATGACCAAATTATACACGTCTAAAAATATGTAACAATCAAAGAAATTTTAAAAGGTTTTAAGCTAAGTTATTGGAAACTTCTCTAGAGGTTTCTTTAAACATTGACCCCATTTCAAATACTCAAATGGAGGGGAAATGTCGTCGAAACACAGCGACAAGACATTTAGGTCCATTTTTTGTTTGAAATGACATTTTGGCATATGTAAATTTGATGTTTCATTTTGGTTTACTCAAAATATTTCACAACTTTTGAAAATGTTTTGGGCATAGATAGTGGTGTTTTGTGTTGAAAACTTCTAAAAATTTGAAATGAAAACCTAAAATCAACTACACTAATATTAGTTCTACACGTGAGCTTCAAAACTGATAAATAAGCTTTTTTTTATCACATCAATGCTCAATAAGCTAACTACTTTTATGTTTGGAGATAGAAGTTGTTGGCGGATGATTCTTCGTTGGAGGGTTTGAAGTTTCCTTTTAATTTTATCCACATTTGACTATCTTCTTGTTCTTTCATCATGTCCAAGTTATCCTTCAGAATATATGGACCTCTAGTGTTAACTGAAATTGATCTTTAATTTCTTGAACTCTGGAGCTATATGGAAGATAGCCCTCTTTCTAAACTAATTTCATAGATGTTGAGTAAGGGCTTTGTCCTATTCTTGCATCTTGAATGATGCTATTGTATCTTATCATCTGTTGGCAAGGATACCTATAAAGTCTAATATTTGGTGGAATGATGTTGGCCCTAATATCCATTTGTCTCTTAGGTGGAACTCTTTTTGATTAATTATATACTTTGTGATGTTGTCTAAAAATCATCTTGTAACTCTTAAGCCTCATAGTGACGCTCTTCACTTGCATGGATAGCATAGCACCTATCAAAAACATTACTTACTCCCTCTTGGATGAATTCTCCACTCAGTGCAAGTTAATAATTTGTGATGGAGAAAGTGTGAACTGATAAAGTTATTATTGCTTTTCTACTAACTTAATCTAATAAAAAGATTGTTTAAGTTCATAGAAAATGTGCTTAATTTTTTGAGTCATTGCAGTCCCAATACGACATCCACTCCCTCCATAAATATTGCAAACATATCTATACTAGCTCATAATCCCAACGACCTAACATATATGTATATATATGTATATATATATATATATATATATAAACTTAGCCATATCTGTTTCTCCTTGATTCTATGTCGGTGTCCATTTTAGTGCAACCTAAGGAACTAAGGTTTTAGGACACAAAGGTCAAAGCATTTGTGGATGCTAACATAATCATGGATTTTATATTTGAACCTAAAATAAAAAATAAGGATTGACGTAATAGTTTTATCCCCGATAAAGGATCCCATGAAGTGTTAGTCTCTTAAATTTATCACACAATTTATAGAACAATCCATTTTAGCTCTAATTTAATTATTTGGATATCTTCAGAGGTGGGAGGCTGCAAGAGGAGAAGATGCCATACAAATCACATAAAAACTGTGTTGGAATTTTGAACATCCCTATCACATTCGTTAAATGGGCTATTCTTCTCCAACAATGTCAAAGTTGAAATATATTCGGATATCATTTATTTCTGTTGGAAACATCAAAATTATTTATCTATGACCATTTTCATAAAGGAAAAAATGTTTCCGTGAAGAGAAAACAATACCTCCAACTAAAAAGAATAAATAATATCTCCAACTAAAAGAATGATATTGTCAAACTCAATGGGATGTGAACAGTCATAAATGATAGAACATTGAATTGCATATATGATTGACATGATATACATTTATAGTACATTGGAGTGACCGTTGGATTCCATATTCCAAGGTCTCTTGGACTTCGGTGGCTGTTCACATTCCACACCAACCATAAAGGATTAAGTGTCCAACATTCCCCCTTAATCCGAAGGGGTATGTATGAGTCCAAGAAGAGAGTTGTAATACAAAATGTGCAAAAATGCATGGCAACACTAGGCTGAATGTGCTCTTTGAAATGTTGGTATAAGGGGGGTGGTTTAAGGATGACCACCAACACTGGAACGCTTAGTGCAGTTCCCGGAACTCTTCCAAATCTGGCATGAAGCTGAGGTTTTCTGCTAGAGGAAGTGCTCCTCATGTTTTGAAGAGAGAAACCTTCAACCTTGAAAGGGAGGTCTCACCCTGCATAAAAAGGGAGAACATCAACCTGAAAAGGGAGGTCTCAAACTCTTCCAAAACTGGCAAGAAGCTGAAGTCTTTTGCTAGAGGAAGTGTCCCCAATTCTTTTGAAGAGATGTCTCAACCCCGCATAGATGGTTTAAGGCTGATCATCAACCAAAGGCATGCTCAGGGGCAGTGTTGATAATATCGGTGTCGGGAAAATATCGGCGAGGGTCCAGAAAATATCTTATCGGCAATATCGGTGAAAATATCGGCAAATATCGGCAAGCATAAAAAATAATTTTTTCAAATTTTTAAATATAGCCGATATTTTGCCGATATTTTCAAAACAGAAAATATCGCGATATTTTCTCGACGATATATCGTTTTGCCGAAAATATTGCGATATTTTCGAATATCGCCGATATTATCAACAGTGCTCAGGGGCATCTTTGTCTCTGGCTACAACTCTGAATCTGATATGGCAAGTTGTGGCTCAAGCTCGCTTGATGTGGCTTTGAAGCTTGTAAATGACCATCACTTTCCCCCCTGTCAGATACAAGGTGAGATGATGGAGAAAACTCAACTGCAAGATTGTTCAATACTCTAGAACAAGTTTTGACATATGACTAAAATATCTTCTTGGCTGTTGAAGCCCATTCCCAAGAAGGGATCCATCCAAGATGAATATTTGTTTTTGCAGGAGGCTTGTTTTTGAAGCATCTATGTGAAGAATGAGCATGTTGACCACAATGCTTGCATGGATGAAGATCAAAATATTGATCTTTTATATGGCCAACTCGGTCACAATGTTGGCATTTAACATTCTGTTGTTGCTGTTGTGGAACAAAATCTGAAACAGTTGAAGGTGAACTGTCATGAAGAAATCCAACACTCTGAAACTGGATGGGCTTTGAGTAATCTGGAATATGAAAAGAAACCTCCTTGTCATATCCAAGACACGTTCTGTTCTTGCTGCTGACAAGCTCTTCCCAAGGTCTGATGATTGGCTTGGGAAGTGTAGATTGAACTTTTGCATCTGCATGTAACTCTGCTGCTTCATTGGGCACTGGATCAGCTGCAACATTATTGATTTGCTGCTTATGGGAGTTTGTTTCAATGTTCTGAACAGAAACAGGTTCAAAATGATGACTCCGTCGCTGTAATTCTTCTTGTTGTAGCTGAGATTCAAGTTGCAAAAATTCAATCTTGTCTTGTGCATTTTGCAAGCATGTTCGAATGTCAGATAGGGTGCCTTTGCCAATTTCAATTTTATCATGAACAATGGAGTGTATTAAATTATTTAGCACCCCTAGTATCTTCTTAGCTGTTGAAGCCCATTTCCAAGAAGAGATCCATCCAAGACAAATATTTGTTCTTGCAAGAGGCTTGTTTTTGGAGCATCTGTGTGAAGAATGAGTACGCTTGCACGACTGAAGATCAAAACAATGATCTTTCATATGGCCAACTCGGTCACAATGTTGGCATTTAACATTCTGTTGTTGCTACTGTGGAACAAAATTTGAAACAACTGAAGGTGAACTATCATGAAGAAATCCACCACTCTGAAACTGGATGGGCTTTGAGTAATTTGGAATATTAAAAGAAACCTCCTTGTCATATCCAAGGCTTGTTCTATTCTTGTTGCTGAAAAGCTCTTCCCAAGGTCTGATGAATGGCTTGGGAAGTACAGACTGAACTTCTGCATCTACATGTAACTTTGTTGCTTCATTGGGCACTGGATCAACTACAACATTATTGACTTGCTGCTTATGGGTATCCGTTTCAATGTTCTAAATAGAAACAGGTTCAGAATGATGACTCCACTACTGTAATTCTTCTTGCTGTAGCTAAGATTCAAGCTGCAAAAATTAAATCTTGTCTTGTGGATTTTGCAAGCATGTTCGAATGTCAGATAGGGTGCATTTGCCAATTTCGATTTTATCATGGACAATGGAGTTTATTAAAGTATTTAGCACCTCTAATACATCATTAATTTTAGTCATTTTCTCCAATGTCAAACTTACACTTTAAAAAACTGATCACAACTATGACCCAATGAGGGAAGAACAACACCCACTCATAATACAGAGACACTGCAATATCTTCTGTAAATGTGCACCAAATAACCAGCGTGTAGGAGTCCAAAAGATCCTTGAACCAAACTAGGAAGGAGTTTGAACACTACAATTATTTCTGGCTCAAAACTTGCACTTTTAGAGGCATCAAAGTAAGGTCAGAAACTTACATATAGATTCTAGGTAAAAATACTTCAAAACTGCAAAAAAATCTGCCATCAAACTTGTCCCTTTACAATTTTACAAATATTCCAATACAATGCCAGGTATAAAGTTTTGAATGATCACTTCAAAGCATAGAACTCATGGACTCACCACTCTTCAGGTCCTTTCTCAACCGAAAGGAACTCTCTATTAGGGATACTTTAATCGCCTCCGAGCAGAGTATTCTATCCATGAAACTAAGCTTCCCGTAAGAATGGAATTCGGTTTAGAAGAACACATTTTAGGGCTGAAAAATAATAAAATGTGCAGCTTCAATGCTTCGATGAGGAGACAAAGGTTGTGTTGTTTTCTCCACGGACTTTATGCCACCTCTTATTAGAATAATACTATTTAGTGATTAATGCTCATTCTTATTAGCTGTTGCTATTTTTATCTTTTTAGCAATTTCTTAGATGAAACTGATTGTTTCTATTTCCTCATAGAAACTTGATGTTTCTATTACTGTAAATATCTCTGCGTTATTATTGAGCTTCATTTTGCTCATGAATCAAATTCATTCATTTGAAATCCATATGCATGTTTCGCACTATTTTATGGTATCAGTGCCAGGTATTTTTTTTCGAAATAATTTTTCATAGTTTGAAAAATTTAGTGCTTCATTTCGGAATTGCTCTTCTGTGGAGAATTTTTTCTCTTCTTCAGTTTCTATTAAGGTCACTGTGTGGTTTTGGATCTGGGCCATTCCGTGGAAACTGGTACCTGCAATCGATTGATTGTGGTTGCATTAAACAATTCAGTGTGTGTACGTTGGTTTTTTCTACGGGATTTCTTGCTACATGCCTACATTGGACTCCATTTTATCACAGTTTTTCTGCTCCACGATTCAGTTTTTTCTCAGAATCTGGGTTTCATTCTACACACAGGTTATTTGTTACAAGTCCGGATTCGATCTGCCGCTATCACATTGCCAGTATCACACCGTGGCAACATTGGAGAGGCAGCGGATCTTTTTTGGATAATCAACGGAGATCTGAATCCATGCGCAATGCTTTAAACAATGGCGTCTTGGCCGACAAACTAAAGTCCACCGCCAGACATACTTTCTTCAAAACATAGGTCAACAAATTAACCACCGAGGAATCGTAGTCGGGCCACGAAACCAACAATTGTCCCTTCAACTTCATAACTTGACATTGCGTAAGCAAAGCTACAGCAAGGCCATCAATCATACTCCCCGAAGGAAAATACGACACCCCCTTCAGAGCACCGTCTTTCTCATCGAGACGCTAGACTAGGGTTTCCAGCTTAAAGATTAGCGTTTCGTCAAACGAGAGCATACCTCTGAAATGTTGGCTGGGAATCGAACCCACGACGACCACTTTCTTCGGCCGAACTTCCCACAGTAGTGTCTTCGTCCACGTACTCGAATGTTCCTTGGAGACCGAATATTGAACCGACGCCAATATGACAGTGGGGTTCTCTGTTTCTTCCATGGCGTAAAGGAGACAACAAGACTTGTCTTGAAGAGACGGCTGCAGGGAGTATTGCAACAGATCTTTCCAAGTGTTTTCCAGTGCTTCCAGTGTGCTTCAAGACCCACCATTAGAATACGCATTACGCTACTCAAAGGTTTCTCTTTCCGCGTGGCGAATCTGAGCCGGGGCAGTGTCACGTAAGTACATAATAGTTTTTTTTTTTTTTTACAGTCAACGAGTGTAAAATCTGTGTGGAAGAATCAGTTTTTTTGGTCTGCGTGGAAATTTTTTTTTGGCATTCCTTCATATTTACACCATTACGATTGTAAAATCTGCGTGGAAGAATCAGTTTTTCTTGGCATTTCTTCATATTTACACCATCATCTGTGAGTTTTTGTCCAGATCAGCCGGCATTTGCATTAAAATTCGTACCAGATTGCTTTGTTGTTCTTTGTACATTGAGAAACGTGCAGATGGCTTCGCTAACCAATCTGATGTTGGAAGGCAATCAATGCTTTAATGGCAGCAATTATAACATCTGGAAACAAAGAATGTTGACCATTTTTTAATACAGGCGCCTTGATCAGCTTGTTTTGGGCAAAGAGCTCTATCCCGGTACAGCTGGTATCGATCAAGATAAGTTTGATGATCGAAATTGAGAGGCCGTTATGCTCCTCAAGCTCTCTGTGACTGATGATCAGTTACCGCAGATTCCTTCTGGCAAGACAGCTGTCGATATCTGGCAACAGTTGAAAGAACTGCACGAGACATTCGACAAGAGCAGAGCTTTCTTTCTCAAAAATCAGTTGTTCTCCATCATGATGGACGAACATATGTCTTTACAAGAACATCTCAACAAGATTAAAGACATTTGAGATCAGCTCGAAGCCATTGGTCGCACCATGGAGGAAGAAGATATGGTAGTCATCACTCTGAAAAGTCTACCAAAATCTTATGAGCACTTCATAGAAACACTCAACATTACCTCCACTAATGTTGATCTGAAGTTTCCGGAGTTATGCACCAAACTCATGCAGTAGGATTGTTGGAAACAACAGTTTGGTAGTGGTGCCGCATCAGCCTCCTCAGAAAATGCTTTTGCTGCCAAATATCAATCCTCTCAGTGCTTTCAGCAGAAAGGTTCTTCTCAGCCTTTTGATCTTGCTAGGATGAAAAGTGTGCAGTGTAATTACTGTCACAAGTTTGGCCACATGAAGAAAGATTGTCGACAGAGGATTGCTTCTGAACAGAAGAAACAGGGAGGGCTCCATCAGATAGCAAATGTTGCAGAACATTCCGAGCAGATAGATTCTGCCTTTTACGCCTTTATGGCTAAAAGGTCTTCAGATCATGTTTCGTCTTTTGCCTGGTACATTGACTCTGGTGCATCACACCATTTCTCTCACAGACGTGACTGGTTTATTGACTTCTCACTTTTCAGTGATTTCGTGGTATTTGGCGGAGGTGAAAAGTACACAGTGGTTGGCAGAGGTACAGTTCAGATCCAGTCTAGTGGGCGCACACTCATCTTCCTCAATGTGTACTATGTTCCTAGTATGGAAATTAATCTGTTGTCTGTTAGCCAGATTATGAGAAACTCTCCTCAGCTTGATGTAGTGTTCAGTGCACACAAGTGCTCTATTATCAACAAGGAAACTAGTCTTACGGTTGCTGTTGGAGAATCCTGGCGCGCATCTAAGGTACTCCAGTTAATTCATGCTGATAATTGTGGTCCTATGAATACATCTTTTATCACTGCTTGCAAATATTTTTTGCTTATTGTAGATGATTTCAGTAGAAAGATGTGAGTGTATTTTCTAAAAAATAAATCGGATGCATTTAGTACCTTTCAGAAGTTTAAAACCTTAGTTGAAAAAGAGTCTGGCTGTAATATCATGACTCTTAGGACAGATAACGGGGGGGAATTTTGTTCTTCTGCGTTTTCCAACTTCTGTGATACTCATGGCCACTGTTGATAATATCGGCGATATTCGAAAATATCGCGATATTTTCGACAAAACGATATATTGCCGAGAAAATATCGCGATATTTTATGTTTTGAAAA
Organism: Pinus taeda; assembly: GCA_000404065.3. Lineage (NCBI taxonomy): Eukaryota > Viridiplantae > Streptophyta > Pinopsida > Pinales > Pinaceae > Pinus > Pinus taeda. The sequence goes on along the minus strand of APFE030151079.1, from coordinate 168,814 downwards.
TATCACGATATTTTCAAAATATTAGCAAATATCGGAAAATATTGGCAAAATATCACGATATTTTGAAAATATCGGCAAAATATCGGCTATATTTAAAAACTTGAAAATTTTATTTTTTATGCTTGCCGATATTTGCCGATATTTTGCCGATACCGATATTTTCAACACTGCTCATGGCATCAAACGCCAGTTAACTACACCCTACACTCCTCAGCAGAACAGTGTTGTCGAACGCCGCAACCGCATGGTTGTTGAAATGGCTCGTTCCATGTTACAACACAAGAGTGTTCCGAACAAATTCTGGGCTGAAGCAGTATTTACTGTTGTTTATCTTCTTAATCGATCACCCACTCAGGCTGTTAAGGGGAAGACTCCCGAAGAGGCTTGGTCTGGCTGTAAGCCTAAGATCAATCACCTCAAAGTATTTGGCTCAGTTACATATGTTTGGATTCCAGCGGCTAAGTGCTCTAAGTTGGATTCCAAAAGCCAGAAACTCATGAAGACAGGGTACAGTGATCATCACAAGGCCTAGAGACTAATAGATATAGCCACTGGTAGTCTTAGCTTCAATTGGGATGTAGTATTTGATGAAGACAAAGGATTCTTTCAGTCTTCTCCTTTTGAGTAGTGTTCTGAGGATCAACCTCACAGTATTCTTCTTCCGGTAGGTCCCCCTGATGGGAGGGATGATGCAGCATCAATGTTTGATAATACACTACCTGAACTCCCTTTGGAAAATAACTCTCCTCTTGTTGCCCCTATTGGTTCCTCTACTCTTCAGCCTAAATGGTGGGCTAAAACCATTGGTGATCTCCGGGATGATGAGCTCCTTGAAGGTAGAACTTCTAGACATAAGAGCAAACAACAGTTTATAGTAAATTTTGCTCTTATGGCTAACCTCCACAGTATTTTTGAACCTCAAACCTATTTAGAGGCTAAGGGTACATCTGAGTGGGAAAAGGCTATGGAAGCCGAATTCCAGAGTCTTCAGAAGAATCACACGTGGACCCTTTCTGATCTTCCTGCAAATGGGTGTATAAAGTGAAATACAAAGCTGACGGAACCCTAGACAAGTATAAAGCTCGTCTTGTGGCTTGAGGGTTCTCACAAAAGGAAGGCATCGACTATGAGGAGATTTTTGCTCCTACAGCCAAGATGAGTACCATACGGCTTGTCCTTGCCCTAGCAGCTCAGTTCAATTGGAAAGTTCATCAGATGGATGTAAAGAGTGCTTTCCTAAATGGTGACTTATAGGAAGAAGTCTACATGACGCAGCCTCTAGGATTCAAGATTGCCAGTCAAGAACAAAAAGTATGTAGATTAGCCAAAGCACTCTATGGATTGAAACAAGCTCCTCGGGCTTGGTACATGAAAATTGATTAGTACCTAACAGATCATGGCTTTCAGCGGAGCCCATCTGATGGCAACATGTATATCAAGCATACTGGTGATGATATTTTGTTTGTGGTCATCTATGTGGATGACCTTCTCATTACTGGCAGCTCTGCACATTTGATCCATGGGATCAAACAAGACTTATGCAGCACCTTTGATATGACAGACATGGGACTTCTTCATTACTATCTGGGGGTTGAAGTCTGGTAGACTGAGAACAACATCTTTCTCTCTCAGTCCAAGTATACCAAAAATCTTGTGGACAGGTTCAGAATGCAGGATTGCAAACCGACCACGACTCCTATGCAACCAGGGCTCAAACTTTCAGCTCAATCATCTTCCCCCCTTGTAAATGAAACTTTATTCAGGCAATTAGTGGGCAGCCTCATCTACCTTACTGCCACTAGACCTGACATCAGTTTTGCAGTGAGCTACATTTCTCGCTTCATGTCAGCTCCTAAGGCTGATCATTGGATAGCAGCAAAGCGTGTGCTACGATATGTGCATGGCACTTCTGATTATGGACTCCTATACACTCGAAGTTTCGATCCTATACTTAGTGGTTACACAGATTCTGACTGGGCCGGTTCGGTTGATGACCGTAAATCTATAGCTGGGTATGTGTTTAGTCTAGGATCCGGTGCTGTCACCTGGACTAGTAAGAAGCAGCAAGCAGTGGCTCTCCTCAACAGAAGCAGAGTATCGGGGAGCAGTTAAGGCATCCTGTGAGGCAGTTTGGCTTCAACGTATGCTTGCGGATATGCATGTTTCCCAGACAGGTCCTACTCCCTTGTTTTGTGATAATCAGGGAGTGCTCAAACTTGCCAAGAATCCAGTCTTTCATGAACGAACAAAGCATGTGGAAACCCATTGCCACTACATTCGCCAACTTGTTGAAGACAGATCCGTTCAGTTGCGATATGTTCCCACAAAAGAGAAGCCCGCAGACATCTTCACCAAGCCTCTTGGTCCTGATAAGTTTGTAAAATTTAGAGGGTCTATTGGTGTTGTAAATAGATTGAGCATTAAGGGAGGGTATTAGAAAAATACTATTTAGTGATTAATGCTCATTCTTATTAGTTGTTGCTATTTTTATCTTTTTAGCAGTTTCTTAGATGAAACTAATTGTTTCTATTTCCTCATAGAAACTTGATGTTTCTATTAATGTAAATATCTTTGTATTATTATTGAGCTTCATTTTGCTCATGAATCAAATTCATTCATTGGAAATCCATATGTGTGTTTCGCACTGTTTTACCTCTTTCTGCACTATTGTTGCGAATATTCGGAATAAGAGTAATTGAATCAAGGAACCTCCTTGCAAAACATGGAAATCACCTGTGAACGAGCAAGTCGCAGTCCATAGATCCTCTAATGTTGCAACAATTATTGCTGCTCAAGGTGACAATGAGCACGATCTATGTTGTGGAAGAGAAGAGGCGTTTTTTGTGAAGAGAACATAAGACAACACCACAAAGACAAAAATGCAACCTTCCTAGTAAGCAGACCTCTGGTATTTAGGAAAGGCCAAGGATATGTGCGACCAACAAACAAGATGCTACCCACGGGCAAGAATAGAACTAGCGAGAGCGAAGGGACGCTGTTGCACTGGGAGAGCGGGAAAACTAGGATTTGGAAAGGGAAAAGCGCAGTGTTTTACTACCCGAAATCACCCAAAAAGTTGAGTTAGTCTCCTACTGCATGCATCGAACCCACATTTCTTGAGTTTGGAATCTCGAGAAGATCGAGGCTGCAACTCTTGCTCCTTGGTTCGCCCATGGAAATCTCCGTAGCCACTATCTTCCCTAAACGCGAGGATAGTTTATTGATTCATTTGGTTGAAAGACATGGACAAAATATAGCCATTTATTTGTTGGGGCATAGAGGAAAACAATGCCAAGAACGGTGGTAGAACCATTTGCAACCTGACATCAAGCAAATGTGATGACTTATCACAAGCGGACAAGGAAAATCTTGATGCGAGCGAGGATACTTTCATTTACTCACTCACGAATACTCGTAAGCTAATGATTGAAACATTTTCTCAATTCGATCAATCAACCCATTTTAAGAAACATGATGATTAATCTCTAATCTCTGCTAATGAAATCGCCTTTAGGGACCCGCCATGGTAGAAGAAGATGACAGTCGAGATCCTTCTAAACGAGTATTAGCCAAAATTGTTGGGCTAATCCATGATTGTCTGAGCACGAATCTATAGCTAGCTTCCTACGTCGGAAAAGCTTTAGCAATAGATTAGATGCGATAAAAATACATAATCTATTTACCTTTCTTCATTTCATTCCCTTGGCCCTGGTTTCGTCTTGGTCGTATCGCTAGCTAAGCTTCCCAGTGAATCAAATGAAGGATCGATGCTAAGAACATTTGCTTAACCAGAAATTTCTTTCGATCTAGGGAAATTGGCCGACGAGGGTTTTTTTTTTTTTTGCTTAGTGGAGCGTTAGGGTATAATTGTTTGACTGGACATTACAGACCTGATAGGGGTGGCAGAAGTAATGTTTCTGACAACTGCATAGACAGGGATGTCAAGGAATGTTTTGTCAAGCCACACAGTTCGGTTGAAAGAGTTCTAACATCTAAGTAATAAGCGCAAAAAGTTCAGGCTCTGATTGCATATCTGAATGGAAGAACTAACACACAGCGAATTAACAGAGCGTTATGAGCAATGAGCAGAAATGACATAACTAAAAATAGTGGCTCATATTTGGGCAGGAAATTCAGCTAGAGTATAGCTTAGAAGTGCAGGACTAAAATGCACATAAAAGACCACAAAATTAGTGGCAGATTTGATCAGGGCTAGAATTGGTCGGCTTTGATACCATGTCAAACTCTCATGAGATGTGAACAGTCATAAATGATAGAACATTGAATTGCATATATTATTGACATGATATACCTTTATAGTACATTGGAGTGACCGTTGGATTCCATATTCCAAGGTCTCTTGGACTCCGGTGGCTATTCACATTCCACACCAACCCATAGAGGATTAGGTGTCCAATAGATATCCTTCTTTTTGTTACTTCATCAATACCCTTTAGATCGGTATTTCACTTGTTTCCACTTGTCAATGTGTTTTTGACTTTTACAATGAGGATCTAATATCTAACCTTATATTACCCAAGTCCTTATTTTTCTCCAGACTTTCCCCTTAGTAACTATTACAACTTATTTAGTTTGGCGTATAACAACATGCACTAGCATAATTATCATTTCTACCCTATGCATTATGCTAACACAGAAACCATGGTAACGTTTAGTGTTTAGAGTCATGATTGAATCACTTGTGACAGATACATAAATAAAACATTTTAGATCAATGGGTTATAGATTTTAGAAAATTGTACGAACGGGCACTACCAAACGTATCGTTTCTACTCTATGCATTTTAGTAACACACAAACTATGGTAACATTCAACGTTTAGAGTCACAATTAGATCAACCTGTGACAGATCAATAAAGCATTTTAGATCAATGAGTTATAGAGTTCAAAAAATTATGAAAAAAATGGCATGATTGCACCTAAAAAGTGTTAATTTGTTTCAAGTATTGTTCTATGTTGCAACTATCACTTCAACAATTTCCAATAGCATCCAATTTACAATTTCCACTTCTTCAATTAACCAATAACAGTAGAGCAATAAAAGATAGAACAATTATACAATATGCACAATGAAAGACAATCAAGAGACAAGAGACACAATGTTTGATCAATGACCACGGAAAAACCCCACAAGGGGGAAAATACTTTGCAGTTCTTCTTCTATTAGATTGTCTTCAAATGTTCAATAGAGAGAGTACATCATCCAAGAGTCAAAGTCAAGCTTTGACTAGCCAATATCCAAAACCAATATCCAATCAAGTCAATATGCCAAGCAATTATCCAAATCAGAGACACGAGAGAGAGAGTCAACAAAAGTCAACTCTGGTGCAATTGCAAACCTGTGCAAGTCAACAACAGTCAACAACAACAACGTGTGCCCTAACCAGTCAACAACCAAGAATCAAAACAATCCTCCAAGAGCTCGATCAAGGGTCTTCCAACTCGAACTCCTGTGCTGGCCAAAACTTAGTCAATACAGTCCCAATCTGAGAGGTCAAACTTTGTCAACGCAATGATAAAGCTTGCAGTCAACGTTTGAAGTCAGTGTGCGGTCAAAGTGGCTAGACTGTCTCAGTTTGTGTACCCTCCGCCTAGTCAAACAAAAATATCCCAAGAGAAATCACAGTCAAAATCAATCAAAAATATGAAAATTCGATGACCCGAATCCTATTGTAGCAATTGGAAATAATCCCCTAATTGTTAAATTAAGTCTTAACAATTTATTTACTGTGTTATAGCAAATACGAAATCAATCACACTACAACCTACACAAATAAACTACAGAAGAAATAAACACTAGAAGAAATACTAACACACACACATAAAATAACATAGTTATTTTTGGACCAATGTCCCTGGAAAAACCCAACTCGAGAAAACCCGTGTAGCAGTTGAGGGTTTTAATATTATGCAGCAGTGAAATAATCTGAGTACAACTAGATGCCGAAATTGGCAATCATATAGAGAAAAAAAACTGGGAAGAAGATCTAGGGAACAGAAATTCCTCACTCCACAGGCAAATCCCGACACTGACCTTAGCTCAAATTGAGTTGTCCAAATTGCCTCTGTGTCACCCTAGCGCAGTTGTTGCTGCTCTCAGCTTGGAATAACTTCTCCTCAAGCCGTTTGACCAGCTACTTTTTGGAGAAATGTCTCTCATGGCCTCTAAAACCTCTGCCCAACTTCTAACACTGAAATTCTGCTTCTCCTCAGCAATTTGACTTTGCCTCTAGAGGCTACTGCACTGCTCTACGTTAGCCTAATTGTGGCTCCTCTGCCTCTCTACAAATGCACTCACCGGATATGGAAATCTTCCTCCAGCTTCACTGCCCCTGCCCCTCTCTCCCTGCTTCAATTTCTTTGTCTCTCTCTCCGTCAATTGATCCTGCTACTCAGGAAATCGATCTGCTCATGAAATCGAACTGCACAAGTGTTTTCTCCAAGCCCCATCGACTTCTTCTTATAATCCTCTGTTGAGACTTCAACAACCAAGATTAGATCTTAATCGATGGCTACAATTAACTTGAAGTCGATCAGTGTGACTTTCTAGAACATTCACACCATAACTTAATTAATTCTGATTAATTGGTCATATTCCCTAAGTTTAGACTTAGGAAATATTTTAAAAACGACTAATAATCTAATTAAGCCATTTCTAGGTGGAATTTCTAGAAACGATTTCTGGGTTTTGGAAATCTCATGTATTATAGCCTCTCCACAAAATTTCAAGGCTAGAACACATCCAATGCTACAAAAACTAACACTCCCTCTTAGTAAGGAATGTGTTCTAGAATTGCTACCACCTATAGCAACACCCTGTCTCTGCATCATCTCCCATTATGCTACTGATGTCTAGTTGCTATTGCCCACCAACTACTGCGCAACTTTGATATAAGTTGCATTTGTGCTATTGCTGACCCTGCTAAACTGCTGCCAACACTGCATCTGCACTGCAACTCCCTCTCCATCTGTTGTTGTTGCAACTGCAACATCTACAACTAAAAAGCATCCTAAATATTGAATCGACTGTGATTAGTATAATGCATCTGCCACTCGAGTCTTTGGTTGTCGCTAGTATTTGCTCTGTCACTGAGGCATCTGCACTGCAACTAGACTCTGCATATGTCACTCTGGCATCTGATTGCATCTACTGCCACTGATCCATCCTGCTACAAAATACTATGGGCCTTCGTAGCAAGGTATTGATTCAAGAGGTGGACCTCCTCAAGAATCCTACCCATCTGTAGCACTCTTGGGCTACAAAACCAAATCTCCCCACCTCACTCCTAGAGGTATATTAGCAAACATGGCGAAGGTTGTCTTCCAACCTAGAGGACAACCTATCGATCTCTGTTGATGCTACCTGTTGGTCCCGCTTCTCCTCCTTGTCCTCTTGATAGGACATTGGGTATTGTAGTGACTGAGCTCACCACATCTGAAGCAGTTGACCTTTGACATGCCCTTCTTCTTTCGCTTCTCCCCCTGTCCCTGACTAGGACCCTTTGATGCGAGGGCCACAATCTCCTCTTCCTTCACTTGCTTCGACCCGCTGCTGCTGTCACTAATGGAGCTCTTCACTACGTCTCGCCTCAACTCCTCCTACTGCAACACATCTTGTCCCACCTTGTTAAGGTCTCTCTGCCCAAAATGCTTTGGACGAATACCGACCACTCCTCGAAGACACTATTGAGTGCCAATCTTACTAGCTTTGTGGCTTGAGGCGCTGCTCCAACAACTGACAACTGATACCGGTTCTCCTGAATCCTAGTGAGGAAGGGGTCTATGCGTTCCCCTTTCTACGTCCTGGTGCATCTCAGCTTCTCCTCCAAGTACATCTTCCACTACTCGAAAGTGCCTTGGTACAACGTGGAAAGTGTATTCCACATCTCCTTGGTTGTTCCCTGGCCTGTTATTACAATGTGATCTCGAACACCATCGAGAATCAACCTCTTCACCCTCGCCATCTCCTTCTTGTACTCCTCCAGCTGATTTGCATTCGTGGGAACTGCTACTACAGCATCAATATATGTCATCAGGCCATATTCATCTAGAAGGAAGGACATCCTTGCCTTCCAATGACATAGTTGGAAGTACCATCCAACTTATCCTGATCTCGAAGTACAGTAGTGACCATCTCAGATGATGTCGAAAACCTCCTCTTCCCTTTTGTTTAACCGTTGCTAGGCTATTTGCACTCCCTTCCGGAGTGAGAAAAACTACTCACAATCACTGTTGATTTGCAAGGGAATTTGAGCTTCTTGAGACTAGAAGTTCTCTGAGGAAAGTTTTCCCTCAGTGTGTGCTCTTCTTCCTCCCAACGCTAGCTCTGCACTAGCAAACTGCTGTGTCCACCTAGAGATCTGCTCTGTGAAAAAATATTGGCTGCTCCCTCAGCCTTTGGAAACCCTCGATCTGGAGAGATCGGATTTTTCTGTCCTTCTCGGAAAAATCGATTCTCCTCAAGAATTCGACCTCTTGGCCAAGGTGACTGCACTGCTTCTGGGGTTTCGATCTACTGCACCTCAATGAACAATGAAACTCCCTCTTTCCCACTAAGCACTCCAGTTGATCATCTGTGCTCCCATACCATGTGAAAATTCGGTGACCTGAATCCTATTGTAGCAACTGGAAATAATTCTCCTAATTGTTAAATTAATTCTTGACAATTTATTTACTGTGTGCTACAACAAATACTGAATCAATCACACTGCAACCTACACAAATAAACTGCGGAAGAAATAAACACTGGAAGGGATACTAGCACACACAACACACACATAAAATAACAGTTATTTTTGGACCAATGTCCCTGGAAAACCCAAATCGGGAAAACCAATGCAACAATTGAGGGTTTTATTATTATGCAGTAGTGAAATAATCTGAGTACAACTAGATGCTAAAACTGGCAATCCTACAGAGAAAAAACTGGCAAGAAAATCTAGTGAGGATAAATTCCTCACTCCATAAGAAAACCCCAACATTGACCTCAGCTCAAATTGAGTTGTCCAAACTGCCTATGCATAGTCATTGCGTCACCCTAGCACAGTTATTATTGCTCTTAGCTTGGAACAACTTCTCCTCAAGCCGTCTAACCAGTTGCTATCTGGAGAAACGTCTCTCCTGGCCTCTAGAACCTCTGCCCAGCTAGTGGCAATTGAAATTCTGCTTCTCAGCAATTTGACTTTGCCTCTAGAGGCTACTACGTTGTTTTGCGTCAACCTCACTGTGGCTCCTCTGCCTCTCTGCAAATGCACTCACCGGATCTGGAAATCTTCCCCCAGCTTCACTGTCCTTGCCCCTCTTACTACAATTTCTCCAGCGCTATCTTCAGCAACTGAATGTTGCTACTCAGGAAATTGATCTTCTCATGAAATCAAACTACACAAGTGTTTTCTCTAAGCCCCATCAACTTCTTCTTATAATCCTCTGTTGAGACTTCAATAGCCAAGATTAGATCTTAATCGATGGCTACAATTAACTTGAAGTCGATCTATGTGAGTTTCTAGAACATTCACACAATAAGTCAATTAATTCTGATTAATTAGTCACATTCCCTAAGTTTAGACTTAGGAAATATTTAAAAATTGACTAATAATCTAATTAAGTCATTTCTAGGTGGAATTTCCAGAAACAATTTTTGGGTTTCGAAGATCTCATGTATTCTAGCCTCTCCACAAAATTTCAAGGCTAGAACACATCCGATGCTACAAAAACTAACAAAAAAGCCTCTAGTCAATGCCGTGAAACAGATATTGAATTCGGCCAATAAAAAAGAGACATCTTCCCTTCGCACATGCGAAAGATTCCTGAGTTGTACGAACCAATCAAATGAGGAGAGAGAGAAGAATGTGTTGTGTTGATAACGTGGTGCCAAATGAGGAGAAATTGACTTGTACTCATATGCATTGGAGGAGGGCTTGTTGAGCTTCTAGGCTGACCTGAACAAATGTGCCAATGTGGGTTTCATCATCAAAGAAAAAACATTCCTTGTCCAAATTGAGTGCTTCAAAAGTCAATTTTGGTCCTCCCTGAAAGAGGAATTTAGTCCAATGATTGGAATTTGTCATTGAGCTGCCAAATTAACACTCCCTCTCAACTAGGGAGAAATTTCAACAGTATCATGTGATCATCACAAGTATCTCAGCATCTTGTCATGCGCATCCTCACTCATCTCATGTTGAACACTCTTGAATCTAGAGAAGAATAATCGTTGCAGGGGAGCTCCAGCTACCACCTTGACTCCATTACCATTAGGGAGACTCAGCTACCACTTGGAAGCATCACCATCAGGGATCCATAGCTACCACCCCAAACTAAAGACAACAAGCGAGATTAAACCTACCCCAATGCATAGGGATCACACTCTATCCCAAAGTCCCTGACAATAGGTGAGATCAACTTACCAGAGGTAAGTATCGCACTCTACCCTATTGTCCCTGATCATCCATCTTAACCTTAGAGAGTTAGATGGTAGAACACTTTCATCCACCAACTTGGGTGAGATCTACCTACTGCAAGGGGTAGGGATCACACTCGATCCCAAGTCCCTCATCCCAAAGAGCCCATCAACTCCATTCCTCACCCTGGGAGCTCAACTAGGGGGGAGAACACTGCTCAATGTTCTTGATCATCCAGTACCCTTATCCAAAAGGGTCATCTCAACCAATCCAAGCTGCTCTCTGAAGGCCAAGAACTTTCTTTTCGACAAAGCCTTGGTGACGATATTGGATATCTACTCATCTGTAGAAATGTGAAGGAGCCTCACGGCTCCTCTCTGCACCATGTCTCGGATGTAATGATATTTAATCTCAATATGCTTGGACTTGTCATGGAATACATGATTCTCTGACAAACGAATCCCACTCTTGTTGTCACAATAAATAATTGTCATGTCTAGGACCTGCTCAAATAGCTCTCCAAAGAGATTCCTCAACCAAATTGCTTCACAACTCGCCAGGTTGGTTGCAATATACTCGGCTTTAGCTGCGCTAAGGGCTACAAACTTCTGCTTCCTGCTCATCCAAGATACCATGGAAGATCCTAGACTAAAACATCATCTAGAAGTACTCTTCCTGTCGACAACACTACTAGCCCAATCTGCATCTATATATCCATGTAGTCTAACATCTCTAGCGGCATATCTTAGTCCAAGGTTAATAGTCCCATGTAGTATCTCAATACATGCTTGGCAATGACCCAATGTACATGGTGAGGCTCAATCATGAACTGGCTCAAAGTGTTAATGGCGAAGCATATGTCAGGACGAGTGTTCACGATGAACATCAGAGCACCAACCAGTTGTCTATACTCATAAGGGTTTGCTAGGTCCGGTCTAGCAGCGTCTCCACATTGCTTCTTGAAATTCATCTCCATAGGTGTAGGCAAGGACTTGCATTCAACCATGCCAAATCTCTCTAGCAGTTTCACAACGTATTTTCCTTGTGAAAGTAATATCTCACCCGGGACTTTGCCATACCTCTAGTCCTAAGAAATAGTGCATCAAACTAAGATCCTTCATCTCAAATTCAGAAGCCAACTCCCATTTACATTCAGAATGAGAGGGTATGCACCTATCAAGAATGAGTCATCAACGTATAATACCAAAATGAGAGGCATACCTTGGACTACTTTGAAATACAAGTTTGGATCGACACTGCTCCTTGTGAATCCCAGCTTCATCAAGTAATTGTCAATGCAGGCATACCAGGCACGGGGGGGCTTGCTTCAATCCATAATGAGCTTTCTTCGATCGGCACACATGCGTCTTTCTGTCATGAACTTCAAATCTTGGAGGTTGTTCAACATATACTTCTTCTTGAATCAAACCATGCAAGAAAGCAGTCTTCACATCCATCTCGTAAAGAGTCCATCCTTGACTAGTTGCAAGTGCAGCAATGGATCAAATGGCGGTGTAGCAAGCAACTACAGCAAATATATTAAATAATCCTCTCCCTTTTTCTGGGAGAACCCTCGGGCTACGAACCTTGCCTTGTATTTTTCGATGATTCCATCAACCCCTTGCTTGTTATTGTAGAGCCATTTGGAGGTTACCATAGATTTCTTCCTCGGTCTTAGAACGACATCCCAAACATCATTCTTCATAATAGATTTGTATTCCTCGGCCATGCCATCTTTCCATGCTTCTTTACAACTTCTTCAAAGGTAGGCGGCATTAGGGAATTTTGAGGTCTAAAATGGGCATCCTAAGAAAAGTGTACATCCAAAATAAACTTTATAAGAACCAATAGGATTCAAGATGATGATGTCAACCATGAGAGATGATTCACCATTTTTGGAGTAAAAAAATTAAAAAATAATAAAATAATAAAACTACTTTTTTAACTCGTATTTTCAACTTATCTTCGTAAGGTTTTACTCAAATTTTGAGTGGGAGTACTTGTTGGATGCAAAATTTAATTCCTCATCCAAGGAGTACCCATGATGCATACTTTCGATGGACCCTGTTACACGAGAAATAGAAATACATGAAAAAACGTGATTGCAATCATGTTTTTCATGTATTTCTCATTTCTCATGTAGCCAGGTCCATCGAAAGTATGCAACATGGGTACTCCTTGGATGAGGAATCAAATTCTACACCCAACAATGTTGCCGCTAGAAATTTGAGTAAACCCATAGGGAGATAAGTTGAAAATACGAATTGAAAAAATAGTTTTTCCTTTTTCCCTCTAAAATTTGATGATGTAATCTAACCTTGTTTTATTGTTTCCACTATTATTTTATAATTTCCTTAGGAGGCCCATTTTAGACCTCAAATTTCCCCTAATTTTCAGCTTGAATCAATTTACTCATTGCCACCACATATCCTTGATATTGACATGGTTTCTTGCTTTCTCTAAAAGTACCTCTGGTGGGAATGTGTCGCTTAGCATCCTGCAACGTATCTCGAAGCCACAATGGTCTTTTCCTAGTAGGAGGTTCACTTGGAGGACAAGGGGTCCATGGGATCCATGGGATCATCAGCAATGTCCCTCTCAGAAACTGGCATAGAAGGATCTTCTAGAATATCCATATCATCAGATTTCTTCTCAGGAAGAGGAGGTGGAGTATGGTCCCTTGCTTTTTGAAGGGCAACATCTTCATTGAATGTAACATCCTTGCTAATCTCAACCTTCCTTTGCCCATAAATATATATTCTAAATGCTCTAGAATTTTCACAACGCCCAACAAATGTACCGTTTCTTCTGGTGGCTTCCAATTTGTTCCTTTTGTCCTTTAGCACATGGAAATACACAGTGCAACTAAATATCTTGAGATGTCCAATGTCAAGCTTGACACCTGTGAATATTTCTTCGGGAGTTTTATTGTCCAATGCTTGATGAGGAACCTTGTTTTGAACATATACTGTTCTATTTGTTGCTTCTCCCCAAAGGAACTTCGACGACTTTTGATCATGGAGCATGGCATGGGCAACTTCCATAATAGACTTGTTCTTTCTTTCACCCACTCCATTTTGTTCGGGATTATAGGGCACAATAGTCTCCTTCTTGATACCTTCCTTCTTGCAAAATCTATCAATTCATTCGAGATGTATTCTCCTCTCTTGTCGGACCTGAAGACCTTTATTCTCTTTCCTATTTGATTTTCAACCAAAGCCTTGAAATCCTTGAATATGTTGAAGGCCTTGTCCTTGTGCCTCAAGTAATATATCCATGTTTTCCTGGAGAAAACATCAATGAAAGTTATGTAGTAGAGATGGCCTCCAAGAGAATGTACAAGCATCAATCCACATATGTCAAAATGAATGAGTTGGAGGATGTCATTAGAATTATTTTGGCTAGAGGGGAATCGTCCTCTTGTCTTCTTCCCATTTGCACATCCTAGACATACTCCATCATGTTGAGCTCGAACATCGGGGATCCAAGAGACCAACTTCTTCAATTTCGGAAGGGCTTCATAATGTAGATGAGGCTTGAGCCAACATTTGGCGCCATATCTCGCTTTGATGATTAGTGTTGTGGGCCATTGCTAGAAGGGGTCTTCCAGTGACTTTATAGAGTCCTTCTACTCTTGATCCCAATGTAAAAGATTCTTTCATTCGAGATTCCTTTAGCCAGGTGAGCACTTTTCCTTTTATGAAGGGTACCCTCATTCCTTTATCTTGTGAAGCAGAAATGCAGACCAAGGTTTTCTTTAATTCAAGCACATACATCACTTCATTAAGAGTAATGGATTCCCTAGAGTCCAAATCAAATTTGACAGTACCAAGGCCCTTCAACGGATATTCAATGTTGACTCCAAGAATAATTTTTAGCTTGTCTCCCTCTTGACTAGATTTGAGAGGACTTCCTTATACTCAAAGAAATGTTGAGAGGCCCCACTATCTACTAGCCAGCTATCATATGAATTCGGAGGAGAAGAACTAGAGAGGGACAAAATAAGAATATATTTAGATTGACTAGCAATTGCATCACTTTCATACTTGGAATTTCTTGACCTCTTTTGTGGACGATAGACTTCTTCACGATCATCGAGAGTGTCTCTTCTTCTATCATTCCTTCTTCCATCTCTTCTTGTTGAAAAAAATGTGTAACTAGGTTCGATCTTAATAAATATGAAAAATACTTTTGATTCTTATATATTGTAAAATGAAAGAAAATTATTATTATTATTTTTGGAGCATGGATTTCATGCTCAAGGTCTTTTATTTTATAGGTCAAGCACCCATTGAGTGCTTCTAGGGTTTGTCCTAGGTCAAGAAGTCAAAAGAGTCATTGTCATTTGTTGAAGACCCCATCGGGCACATTGTTACTTGTAAATAGAATTGTTTTGATTTAAAGTGTCAAAATACCCTTCAAGACCAAGTCGGCCTATTTTGAGGAGCCACGTCCACTTTGAAGAGCCTATATAAAGGATGGAACTTGACCTCCTTGAGACACATTCATCACTCACTCATTCAAGCAAAGGAGAAGAGCGAGAAGGCAAGCGATGAACAAAGAGGACAAAGAAAGATTGTTTTTGGGCTAATTCTCTCTCACACATGCGAAGAAGAGAAGCTAGGGTTTGCACTTCAAGGTCGAAATTCTCTATCTACTACTAGGTCACCTACTAGCCAGAGACAAGGAAGCAAGGCAAACGGAGTTGATGGGAGGTCTTGGAAGGCTAATTTTACTCACATGTGTGGATGCAGTAGTAGTTGCAGGGGGCCGAAAATTCCATACTTGTAGTAGAGGCCAAAATTCTGAAGTTGGGAGCGAAGTTGTGTTGCTAGAAGAGATTTGACTGGGTTTGACTTGGACAAGGTAAGCACATCATTCAAAAAAGTTGGACTTGGTCTTGGAGGGTATCGGTCTTGCTCTAAAGGCCTTGGAATTCGTCAATTGAAGATTCTATAAGAAGAGGAGATTTTTAGGGTTTTCCTCCCAAGAGGAGAGCTTTTGCCCCTGGCTTGCAGCCTACATTTTGTGTTCATGTGTACTATTGTTCTTCCTGTTTTGGTAGTTATTTGATGATATTTGAACATAATAATAAGTGAAGAAGCTAATAACTAAGAAAAGTAAAAAGACATAACAAGTAGTTATCATAAAAAGAGAAATCATCTTAACCATTTCTCTTTCGATTTCTCAACATGGTATCAGAGCTATGGTTGGCAAAGGGCATTATGATTATCTCTACCACATTGAAGAATTTTCTAAAGAAATGTTCAAAGGTGGCAAGTCATCTCAAGAAAGGCATCAAAGAAGTATGGAATATCCTATCTACCCCAAAGAAGGAAGTGACCAAGACAAAGGACATAGGACTCTTCTCAACACTCACTGGCACATTTCAAGGTGAGAGCATTTGGGTGATCAATAGTGGAGCATCAAGACACATGACTGGCCATCACAAGTAATTAAAAACATTGTCAAAAGGAAAGTCTTCTTAGTCTGTAGAGCTTGGTGATAATAAAATCTATCTTGAGAGAGGAATTGGATCAACCTCAATAGAGTTGGAGAATGGGGGCAATATTCATCTCAACAACATCCTATATGTTCCAGGTTTGCATAAGAACTTACTCTCCATTTCAAGTCTAGAACATAAAGGTGATAGAGTGGCATTCATTGATGGAAAAGTTATAGTATGGGGTAAAAAATCAAGCATAGAAAATGCTAGAGTGCTTGGGATTCGTGAAGGAAGACTTTATAGGTTGCTATCTCCTCTTGCTCAAGCTTTAGTTCACATTGAAATCAGCCCATGTGAACTTTGACATAGAAGATTCAGTCATCTCCATTTCAAAATCCTTCCAACTCTAAATTCAATAGTAGATGGAATCCCTGAACTGAACGAAGATCAGGAAGGAGTATGCAAGGGGTGTGCATTGGGTAAGAACACAAAGAGACCATTTGGAAGTAGTGCTTCATAGTCAAAATTAGTCTTCGATATTATTCATTCTAATGTTTGTGGTCCTATGACTCCTAAATCACTTGGAGCTCATGTATATTATGTCACATTTATAGATGACCATTCAAGGAAAAGTTGGGATTACCTAATGAAATCCAAGGATGAAGTATTTACCAAATTTCAAGAATTCAAAGCTGAAGTAGAGAACCTTACAGAAAGAAGAATCAAGATGTTAAGATCCAATAATGGAGGAGAATACATGTCTAAGGAAATCATAGCTTTCTGTAAAGAGTCTGGGATTAAGAGGGAGTTGATAGTCCCATATAATCCTAAACAAAATGGAGTTGCAAAATGAAAGAATCGATCCATTGAAGAAAGTGTAAAAGCAATGCTACATGATCAAGATTTATTGAAATTTCCGTGGGGTGAAGCTACAAAGACAGTTGTATACATACAAAATCGAAGTCCCCACAGTCACTAGATAGCAAGACTCCCAAAGAAATGTTCACTGGAAAAAAACCAACCGTGGATCATCTCCGAATTTTTGGTTGTCCCGTCTATATTCATGTACCTAAGGACAAAAGGAAGAAGTTTGATCCATCTGGCATGAAGGGAATGTTTGTGGGCTACAGTGACTCTTCTAAGGCCTATAGGATCTACATAAAGGAAGGACACCGAATACAAGTAAGTCGAGATGTGATATTTGACAAAATTGCATTCAAGAAATCAAAGGATCTCCCTATGGAATCTGATGATGAAGAACTTTCGATATTTGACGAAGAATCAAATCATGAAGAAGAAGGTCATTGTGAACCTATACAACCTAGAGTAATCCCAGAAACTAGAAAAATACCTAATTGGTTGAAGTCTACACTTCTAGATGCAGAAGGTCATGGAGCAACTCAAGGTACATTCAGGAAAAGCAAGAAGCGCAAACGATATTCTGGGTATGCAACCTACATGAAAAAACTAATAGAAGCAGAACCATCCACTTTTGAAGAAGTTGTCAATTACCAAGAATGGAAGGATGCCATGAATGAAGAATGTCAATCTATAATGAAGAATGGAATCTGGGAGATCATACCTAGGCCTGAAGACAAATCTATCGTAACTTACAAATGGCTCTACAAGATCAAACATACAACAGATGGAAGTATTAATAAATGTAAGGCAAAATTTGTGGCTTGGTGCTTCTGTCAACTAGAAGGCATCAACTATGAAGAGACATTTGCTCCAACAACAAGGTATACAACTATTCGTTCGTTGGTCTCTTTGGCAGCATCGATGGGATGTAACATCCACCAAATGAATGTCAAGACTGCATTCCTGAATGACAGAATTGATGAGGAAGTCTATATAGAACAACCCTTGAGATTTGAAGTTAAAGACATAAAGGCATATGTCTGCAGATTGAAGGAGGCATTATATGGCCTCAAGCAAGCACCAAGGGCATGGTATGCTAGGATGGATGCATACCTACAAAGATTAGGCTTCACAAAGAGTTCTGCTGATCCAAACCTTTATTTTAAGGTTGTGAAGGGAAAGTCGGTGATCATTCTTCTGTATGTGGATGATCTTCTCTTGACAGGTGTGGAAGGTCGAATTGATGAATGTAAGAAGCAACTAGCAACATAATTTGACATGAAGGATCTAGGGTTGATGCAATACTATTTGGGACTAGAAGTCTAGCAAGGACCTGATGAGATCTATCTACGTCAAGGAAAGTATTTGATCAAGATGTTGAAAATGTTTGACATGATGGATTGCAAACCAATGACAACCCCGATGATCACAAACTTAAAAAGACTAAGGAGTTCCGAATCAAGCCATGTGGATCCTTCCAAGTATAGACAATTGATTGGCTTACTGATGTACTTGGTGAACAATCAACCAGACATGTGTTTTGCAGTAAATGTTTTCAGTCAATTCCAAGTGGAGCCAACACATGATCATTGGATAGTAGCAAAACATATACTGAGATATCTGCAAGGAACCATCCACTACTATCTAAAATATGATCGAAGGAATGATGTCCACTTGATTGGATATACAGATTATGATTGGGGAGGCAGTGAGCAGGATGGAATTAACACCACTGGAGGAAGTTTTAGTTTGGGATCCTCCATGATCTCATGGATGAGCAAAAAGAAAGAAATAGTTGCTTTGAGTAGTGTTGAGGCTGAGTATATTGCAACATGTCTGGTTAAGGAAGTTGCTATCCAACCTATTTGAAGGACCAATGGACCCTACAGTGATATATTGTGGTAACAACAGTTGTATAAGATTGTCTGAAGACTCAATATTTCATGGAAAGACAAAGCATACCAACAACAAATATCACTACATTTGGAAGCTAGTACAAGATGGTGTGTTGTAGCTACAATACATCTCCACCGATGAGTAGGTAGCTGACATATTGACAAAATCTCTTCCCAACAAGAAGCTTGTGCATTTGAGAGACAAGCTTGGTTTGGTTGATGTATCCTCCCTAGTTGAGAGGGAGAGATAGGCACATCATTCTTGTCTTCACTTGGGAAGATAAAATGGAGGATTGGGTAAGCATCTGGCATCCGATACTCTTTGAGGATGAGGTAGGGCATGCAAGATAAGAGTAGTCGTGGACTAATATTCTTTGAGGACTAGCTATCCAAGATAAGAATTGTCCAAGGAAGGTCATACTCTGTGAACACGTGCATGGGTTATGTACCTTGAGAGACAATGATGATGGTGTCTATAAATCATTGGTCTCGCCAACATTGTGCTCTGATCTTGTGGAGAGATAGAGTTGTTAGTCAAGGCCTTGCTACATGACAATGCTAGTTGATATGATGCTAAATAGATGGGTTACCAATCTAACTCTTCTTATGAGATCTCTTCAGATTGAGAATGTCCATGTACCATTTATGAATACCTCCCTAGTTAAGAGGGAGTGTCGAAAAAAATGTGTAACTAGGTTCGGTTTTCATAAATATGTAATTTACTTTCGATTCTTGTATATTGTAAAATGAAAGAAAATTATTATTAATACTTTTGAAACATGGGTTTCACGCTCAAGGTCTTTTATTTTATAGGTCAAGCACCCATTGAGTGCTTCTAGGGTTTGTCCTAAGTCAAGAAGTCAAAAGAGTCATTTTCATAAGTTGAAGACCCCATCGGGCACATTGTAACTTGTAAAGAAAATTATTTTTATTAAGTGTCAACATACCGTTCAAGACCAAGTCGGCCTGGCAGCTGGGAAGTCGACCTATTTTGAGAAGCCACGTCACCTTGAAGAACCTATATAAAGGAGAGAACTCAACCTCCTTGAGACACATTCATCATTCACTCATTCAAGCGAAGGAGAAGAGCAAGAAGGAAAGCTAAGAAGGAAAAGGACGAAGAAAAATTGTTATTGGGCTAATTCTCTCTCATACATGCAAAGAAGAGAAGCTAGGGTTTGCAACTTCAAGGTCGAAATTCTCTATCTACCGGAAGAAGGGTCTACTAGGTCACCTACTAGGCCTAGACAAGAAAGCAAGGCAAGCAAAGTTGCTGGGAGGCCTTGGAAGGTTAATTTCGCTCACACGTGTGGATGCAGTGGCAGTTGCAGGGGGCTGAAAATTTTAGACCTGCAATAGAGGCCGAAATTCTGACGTTGGGGGTTGATGTTATGTTGCTGGAAGAGATTTGACTGCGTTTGACTTGGACAAGTGAAGCACATCATTCAGAAAGGTTGGACTTGGTCTTGGAGGGTATTGGTCTTGCTCTAGAGGTCTTGGAATTCGTCATTTGAAGATTCTATAAGAAGAGAAGATATTTTGCGGGTTTTCCTCTCAAGTGGAGAGGTTTTGGCCCTGGCTTGTAGCCTACATTTTGTGTTCATGTGTACTATTGTTCTTCTTGTTTTGGTAGTTGTTTGAAGATATCTGAACATAATAAAGTGAAGAAGCTAATAAGTAAGAAAAGTAAAAAGACATCACAAGCAATTATCATAAAAAGAGAAATCATCTTAACCATTGCCCTTTAGATTTCTCAATGCTTCTATCATCTCTTCTATCATATGACCTGCTATTGTTGTAGCCACGATTATTGTTGTAGGACCGTGAAGTATTTCTTCTTGGAGCATCTCGCTTCTCAAGGCAATCTCAAGCATAGTGACCTTTTCGATGACAATTGTAGCATTCAACATCTCTATCTCGTCTTCTTGAGTCCTTGGAGTCTCGAATGGCTTGAGGTCTTCTTGCATTAGATCGCTTTCCCTTTCCTTTCTTCTTATTTTTTTTTCTTCCCTTGAGCAATGAAGGCAATAGGCTCTCCCTCATTTGGCCTTTGAATTTTCCCCCTAGATATCATCATTCTTTCCTCTTGATTGCATAAAGCAAGTAGCTCATTAAAAGAAGGGACCCTTTCCCTATTGTTGATAGAAGTAATGAACATGTCCCATGATGAAGGAAGGCCACTAAGGGCAGTCATCACCAATTCCCTACCAGGTACAATTTCTTGAGTAGTCTAGAGTTGATCCCTGATTTGAGTGATTCTCATGAAGAATGATTGCACAGTCTCTCCCTTGTGCATCTTAAATTCCTTGAGTTGATTTTTCAAATCCATAATGTGGCTCAAATTGTTCACTTCATACATGCCAACAATTTTATTGTACATTTCTTTGGATGTCTTGACTCTTCAAATATGAAATATAAACAATTAGATGATCTCTTAAAGAATCAATAATGATCTTCCTAGCTTTAATCTCACCTTTCTTGTACTTGGACTTGACAGCTTGGGGAGCATTTTCTGGTGGCACTGAAATCTTTCCTTCCACATATTCAAAGACATCATACTCTTCTAAGGTGACATTAATCCTGGTTTTCCAAGCTGCAAAGTTAGATACATCAGCGAGCTTTTCATTATCCTTGAAGTATGAGATAGACATTTTTACCAAACCAAAATGATTTTTGTTTTCTGTCAGCTGCTAGAAGATGGATGCTCTTGCTCTGTCTCTTGGGTTTGTCTTCACCTCAGCTCTGATACCATGTTAATTCGTTTCAAGTATTGTTCTATGCTGCAACTATCACTTCAACAATTTCCAATAGCATCCAATTTACAATTTCCACTTCTTCAATTAACCAATAACAGCAGAGCAATAGAAGATAGAACAATTTTACAGTATGCACAATGAAAGACAGTCAAGAGACAAGAGACACAATGTTTGGTCAATGACCAAGGAAAAACCCCACAAGGGGGAAAACCCTTTGCAATTATTCTTCTATTAGATTGTCTTCAAATGTTCAGCAAAGAGAGTATATCATCCAAGAGTCAAAATCAAGCTTTGACTAGCCAATATCCAATATCCAATCAAGTCAATATGCCACGCAATTATCCAAATCAGAGACAAGAGAGAGAGAGTCGACAAAAGTCAACTCTGGTGCAACTGCAAATCTGTCCAAGTCAACAGCAGTCAACAACAGCAATGTGTGCCCTAATCAGTCAACAGTCAACAGTCAAAACAGTCCCAATCTGAGTGGTCAAACTCGGTCAATGCAATGATGAAGCCCCCAGTCAAAGTCTGAAATCAGTCTGCCATCGAAGTGGCCAGACTGCCTTGGTTTTTTCACCCTCCAATGCAGCCTAGTCAAACAGAAATATCCCGAGAGAAATCACAGTGAAAATCAGTCAAAAAGCCCCTGGTCAACGCCCTGAAACAGATCTGAAATTCGGCAAATCAAAAAGAGACACCTGCCCTTAGTACATGCGAAAGATTCCTGAGCTGTATAAACCAATCAGATGAAGAGAGAGAAGAATGTGTTGGGTTGATGATTTGATGCCAAATGAGGACTTGACTTGTACTCATATGTGTTGGAGGAGGGCTTGTTGAGCTTCGAGGCCGACCTTTACAAATGTGCCAATGTGGGTTTCATCATCAAAAATATATTTTTCTTTGTCCAAATTGAGTGCTTCAAAAGTCAATTTTGGTTCTCTCCAAGAGAAGAATTTCGTCCAATGGTTGGAATTTGTCACTGAGCTGCCAAATTAACAAAAAGTAGAATATATGAGTAAGAACTAGTACTCACTGACTCCGATGTGACAAAGCCCCAAATTTAGTCAGTAAATAGAAGTCACAAGTGCTTGGACACATTCGTACCATATGGTATAAATATCCAAGACAATAGATATGGTCGAATTGACATAGCCTGATGATGTACTACAGGAGTCCATACATTTGCTTTGGACTCTAATGAACGAAATTTTTGTAGGGAGAAAAGATACAGACTCATTAAATATGCCTAACACGTTTCCAATGTCCCAACAAAGGAAGCAAATTGACAGCCGCATGGAATCCTATATCATACAGCTGGAAAAATATTAAGTAGATGCATTATACTTGCATAATGCATGGACTCAAATTTGCTTTAATCTGGGTCTACCTTTCAACAGCGTACACAAAACTGTTGATACATTAGCAGTTTTGTTCTTTGTCAACTTATATCCAAATATGGTATGATCCCCTCAAATATGCGTTAGGAACCCCCCATTGAGACCAATGCCAATTAACACAAGTTCTCACCCTCA
Organism: Pinus taeda; assembly: GCA_000404065.3. Lineage (NCBI taxonomy): Eukaryota > Viridiplantae > Streptophyta > Pinopsida > Pinales > Pinaceae > Pinus > Pinus taeda. Next base: position 145,907 of record APFE030151079.1, on the reverse strand, counting down.
GAATTTGTACTGGCATCAAACCAGAAAAGCAGTCAAACTAAGATGATATAATTAATACAAAACGATGATCATATTTGAAGCGAAGTATAAAAGAAAGAAAAAACTAGATGTGCAACCCTAGCTTTTGAAAACTATATGGGCAAGCATCCTCAAAGTTCACAATTTCACTGACAGAAATGGCTAGAACATTGTGAGAAAATAAGAATTGAGGCGATGAGCCTGACGAATGAGTTTCTGGAATCCAATCAGCCTTAGGATATAACATATATGTAGCCCAGGTTTTCTCTTGTGCTCATCCTTTGGCTCCTGCATATGTTGATCTTGATGTATACATTTCATTGACATAAATAGCTAAAATAGTGTGGGAAAATACCAATCGATGCAGTGAGCCTTGAGAAATGAGTTTCCAATCAGCCTTAGGACATGGCAGATATGTAGGCCAGGCTATCCCTCGTGCCTGTCCTTTGGCTCCTGTATACTTTGACCTTGATGTACATATTTATAGATTTTTAATGAGATATATGATGCATTATTCAAACAAAAAAAAATCAAGACCATGAATTAAGGAAGTGAGCAGGCTATGGCTATGAACAGCATTGAATTGCATTTAATAATGTTCCAACTCTAAGTAAGAATCTAAGATCCAATAACCTAATCTCTAGATGATATAATCACAATACACATAAGAGTTGCAGATGAATGTTTGCATTTCATATCATCAAACTTACCGAAATAAAGATGTCAGTTCCCTGTGGTATCGGATACCCATCCTTGTCCCCTCTATACCCACCTGTAAAAGGGAGAAACAATATAATCAATTATCATTACAATTCAGTTACTTACCAAAATAACATGCCAAGTACTTTTAAGTTGTCATAAAGAAAGCCATAGAAAAGAAATCCTAACTATTCGAGTATAACTTAATCCATGTGGGGATCATCCATGGCTCTAACTGATCCGAACAACATCTTCCTAGTTAGTTCACTAATACAACAGATTAAATTCAAATAATTCCCAAAATAAATTGGGCAAACTAGTGACTTCGAGAAAGCCTTAGTCCATGCTATTAGTCTCTTATTACTCTATTTTCTATGGCTATTTATTAATTTTTTTACATCTGTTTGCCTCATACTCATACTAAAATATTTTTTACATAAAATTTTACAAATTCAACCCTTAAAGGGGGAATACCCATTCTTTATAGACCCTCATAATATTTACCCAATTTTGCGACACAATATGATCTAGTAGACCAAGTAATTTGTAATAAAATAATTTAGCCAATTAGCTTAAATTATTCCCAAATCATTTTTACAATTGACTCAGCTAAAACACTAGGACTCACCTAAGACTTCGACAATAAATTCCACCCTAGCTTTGGGGTGAGGCTGGAGAGAAAAACTATGCCAATCATCTGTGTTTAGAAACACTGACAATCAGTGACATGAAAAACCTTCTAGGATGAAACTCGTCGCCAAAATCATAGGCTTACCTAGGTTGTTACATGATTAAATAGTCGTACTAACATCATTTACATTACAAATTTGCACAATGGGTTTGCAATGACAAAACAGATTGTTGGCTGATGATTTTGAACTTTGAAAAAATTCCTTCAAGCTCTTGGATCCTGCTTCCTTGGAATGTTGAAAAAATAGGTGCAAAACTTGATGCTCCAAAAATCATTTTTTTAATTTAATCTTTCATAATTCTTCTAGGCCGACTTAGGCATGCAGGAATACCTCCCGATGCTACACAAATATCAACACTCCCTCTTAGCGAGGGACATATGTTAGATTTTGGTGGCAACGAACAGGTGTTCTAGTCTCAATTTGTGTTTAAGAGACTAAGGTGTTGATTTCTGGTAGCATCGGATGTGCTCTAAGCCTCAGAATTTGCAGGGAGGCTAAGACACATGTATTCCACAATACCCAGAAATCATTTTAGGAAATTCCACCCAAAGACGGTTTTAGTAAAATAATTAATTATTTTTAAAGGGTGCCTAAGTCTAAACTTAGGAAATTACAATAATTAAAGGGTATTAATCAAACTGAGGTTGAAGCTTCTAGAAGAAGACGAGGATCAAGCCAAAATGATCTGAGCCATTGATTAGAATCTAATCTAGATCGTTGGTTCTCAACAAAAAGATTATAAGAGGAGGCTTGATGGGCATTTGGAAAACACATCAGAGAGAGATCAAGAGATCGAATTTCTCAGAGAGGGCAGCACAGCAGTTACTAGAGAGAAGATCGAAGTGATTCCTTGCAGTAAGGGGTAGGGATAATTCTGGTTGGAGAGTTTCATAATCCGAGAATACATCGCAGAGGAAGCAGAGAGAGATCCAGAAGAGCCAGCGCAAAGGCCATGCTAGGCAATGTAAGGCCAAGCAAAGCCAGCACAGAGCTTTAGAGGGAGTTTGAATTCCAACTAGGAGAGATGAGTTTCAATACAAGAAGCCGAGGTCTGAGACTGAAAGGCCTGAAGTTCGAATCTCCAAACAACAGGAGATCCAGGAAGAGGTGACGTAGATCCCTAGAGAGGTTGACACAGAACTGCATAGGCTGATGCAATAGTTGTGCAGAACTAGTGTGGGACCAGCCATCAAGGGCCTGGATCAGTGTCGGATCGCTAGTGATAGTGTGAGATATTTTTCATTAATCTTTGCCAATCAAATTCTTTGTATTGGATAGCCAGTAAGGCATTCAAAGATTGTATTCAGAAAACTACTGCTTAATAATACAAAGCCTCAGCTGTTGTACCGGTTTTCCCACATTCGGTTTTTACGGGGATATTTGTCCAAAAATAACAGTGTCATTTGTTGTGTATTTCTTTCTTGCTCAGTTTCTTGTTTCCGCGTATAATTTGCATTGGTGAAGATTGCAGTGTATTAGTTTTGGTATTTGATGTAGGATGCAGTAAATAATGTGTTCAGTAATTAACAAATAGAAGGAACTTAATCATTTGCTATAGTAGAAATTTGGGTCCTCCAAATTTTCACATGCTATCGGAGCCGTAGGTGAAGAAAGAGAGTAGAGCCGGAAGAGCCCAATGCTGAAGAGAAGGAGGGAAGTTGAAGTGCTGCGTAGGCAGCAAATCGAATCCCCAGAGGGATTGTGTAGTCCAGGCCAGGAGGGAACAAATTTCGTGGGAAAATCTCTCTCTAAGTGAGTCGACAAAGAGAAAGATTCCTAGATCGAAGTTTGCCAGAGTTAGAGGGAGCAACACAAAAGCATCAGCGCAAAGCAGTTTTCTAGTGAGAGTTTTCTGTAGCAGTTGTTGGGGCAGAAAAGCGTCAAAAGGAAGAAGGAGACATTGTTGAGGGAATTTCTTCCTCAAAGAATTCCTAGCCAGGGAATTTGATTTCTCTATCACTGAGCAGCAACAGAGAGGAGCAGATCTACTAACTTCAGCAGGCACTGCGTAGGCTAGCTCAGTGTTGCATAGAGGAGAGGAGGTAATTCGACATTTCATTGGCAAGGATGGCAGCGAATAGGTTAAGAGATCAATATTAGTTGGAAGGTGCATCCACCTATGTGATCTAGAAGGCAAGGATCTCATGCCTTCTTCATGAGCACGATCTCAAAACCTTTGTCGACAGTGTGGTAGTTGTACCTGTGGATCCAAATCTGCTCAAGAAATACAAGGTTGAAATGGCAAAGGCCAACCGATTGATCCTCGACAGAGTGAGAGATCACGTAGTATGTCATATTGTCGGCAAAGATACTGCCCAACAGATGTGGGAAGCATTGGCCATGCTATACGAAGGATCTTTTGAGCAACGAAAGATGTACTTGGAGCAGAAGATGAGATCCACGTAGATGCAAAAGGCAGAACACATTGATTCGTTCCTAACGAAGCTTCAAGAAATCTGAGACTCGTTGGCAGCTGTGGGGTCAACATCTCAACCTACCGAGATGGTGAGGCTGGCCTTGAATTCACTCTTAGAAGAATGGCAAGTATTTGTCTAGAGTATCCTGGGCAGAGAGAGATTCCCAGATTGGAATGGATGTGGGCCGCTCTTCATCAAGAAGAGATGAGGAGAGACTTAGTCAAGTTCAAACTTGATAGCAACAGCAGCAGCGGGACGAAGCCCAAGGGGGAGGAAGAAAATGCAACTCTTGCATCTAAGGGGCAACAGGAGTAGGGGAAGAAGAAGAAAGATGTTTCGAAGATCAAGTGTTTGTGGTGTGGTGAACTTGGTCACTACGCTACATAGTGTCCTCTCAAGAAGAAGGACAAGGACGAGAAGCATGATCGAAAGGCTGTATCTACAAAGATCGAGGAGGAGTTTGCCATGGTTGCCTAGATACCTCGAGGGGAGAGGTGGTGTGATCTAGTACTGTAGTTCGAAAGAACTGTAGTTGGGCAGGATCCTTGAGGAGTCCACCTCTCGGATCAGTTCCTTGCTACGGGAGCCTAGATCATAAGTAGCAGGATAGACCAGTGTCAGTTGGTGCAGAAGAGTGTTGAAGTGACAGTTGCAGTGGCTAGGAGCGCCGGAGACTGAGCAACGCAGAGCAGAGTTGGCAACAGTGCAATTAGCACAGTGCAGAGACAGCAATAATGCAGAGGCTTCACAGGGTCAGTGCAAAGACTAGCAGCAGTCAAAACTCCAGCAACAAATGTATCATGCTGAACACCTGTTCAGTAATTTTGGATGCTTTTTTGTTGTCGATGCAGTAGTAGCAGTAAATTGAGAAGATTGCAGTGTTGGCAGTGGCAGTGCCAGCAGCAGCACACATGCAGAACTTATGAGGGATATGCAGTGTTGGCAGTGGCAGTGCCAGCAGCAGCACACATGCAGAACTTATGAGGGTTGCAGTGCAAATGCAGTGTTGGCAGTGGCAGGGTCAGCAGCAGTATAGATGTGGCATTTGCACAGTAGTTGGTGGGCAGTGATGTTAGACATCAACAACACAGATGAAAATGTTATAGAGCAAGGTGATGCTTCAGTAGGTAGCATTACTAGAGCACATTCCTCGCTAAGAGGGAGTATTGATTTCTAGTAGCATTGGATGTGCTCTAAACCTCAAAATTTGCAGGGCGCCTAGGGCACATGTATTCCAAAATACCCAGAAATCGTTTTGGGAAATTCCACCCGAAGACAGTTTTATTAAAATAATTAATTATTTTCAATGGGTGCCTAAGTCTAAACTTAGGAAATTAAAATAATTAAAGGGTATTAATCAAACTGAGGGTGAAACTTCTAGAAGAAGACGAGGATCAAGCCAAAATGATCTGAGCCATTGATTAGACTCTAATCTGGGTCGTTGGTTCTCAACAAGATGATTATAAGAGGAGGCTTGATGGGCATTTGGAAAACACATCACAAAGAGATCAAGAGATCAAATTTCTCAGAGAGGGCAACGTAACAGTTGCTAGAGAAAAGATCGAAGTGATTTCTAGCAGTGAGGGGCAGGGATAGTTCTGGTTGGAGAGTTTCCTGATCCGGGAATACATCATAGAGGAGGCAGAGAGAGATTCAGAAGAGGAAGTGTAAAGGCCAAGTTGGGCAGTGTAAGGCCAAGCAAAGGCAACGCAGAGCTTCAGAGGGAGTTCGAATTCCAACTAGAAGAGACGAGTTTCAGTACAGGAAGTCGGGGTGTGAGACCGGAAGGCCTGAAGTTCGAATCTCCAGACAACAGGAGATCCGAGAAGAGGTGACACAGATCACCAGAGAGGTTGACACAGAACTGCATAGGCTGACGCAGAACCAGCCTGGGGCCAGCCATCTAGGGCCTGGATCAGTGTTGGATCGCCAATGATAGTGTGAGGTATTTCTCATTAATCTTCTTCCAGTCAGATTCTCTGTATTGGATAGACAATATGGCATCCAAAGATTGTATTAAGAAAACTATTGCTTAATAATACAAACCCTTAGTTGCTGCATTGGTTTTCCCAATTGGGTTTTTCCAAGGACATTTGTCCAAAAATAACGTTGTCATGTGTTGTGTATTTCTTTCTTGCTCACTTTCTTGTTTCCGCATATAATTTGAATTGGTGAAGGCTGTAGTGTATTAGTTTTGGTATTTGTTGTAGGATGAAGTAGATAATGTGTTTAGTAATTAACAAATAGAAGGAACTTAATCAGTTGTTGCAGTAGAAGTTTGGGTCTTTCAAATTTTCACATAAGAAACACAAGATCTCCAAAACCCAGAAAAGGTTTTGCGAGAGAAGAATTCTCAGATAAGGAGTTTGTCTACTTCACGCAGAAAATGAGAACAGGTACGGGAAAATTCAAAGGTAAACTTCCATTAATATGTTTTGATTATGGTGAGGTTAGGCATTTTGCAGCCAAATGTCCTAAAAAAAGTGAGGTTGTTACGAAAGGAAAGAAAAGTCCTCGGAAGTTCAGCAAGCAAGGTGTCATGTCCCCATTTTTATTCTTCCTCATAGTGCAGTCAAGGTGGATTTCTAGGACAGGGGATGGCCAGGTCTATGGAGCAGGTTTATGTCATCAAGGGTCCCGATGGAGGTTTGAGGATTTTTTATGGGATTTGATTGCTTGGCATATTCCATCATCAACACAGTTTGCCTTTCATTCAGTTGCATTCCAACAACTTTCCAAAAATCAACATTATTATTGGACATAACTTAATTAATTATGCTCGAGGTGGCATTCCGGGGAGATTAATTGATGGAACACCTCAGTGTAATAGCTCGTTGTAATTGGAACAAGACGATCTACATGATGGGACCTTTGGAAGTGAGTTTCAGTGACCCGAGGAGACATGGTGGCCAATTTACCCTTTTCCCGCATTAAAAAGTGCTCCATGATTAAAATAATGATAAAATAGAAGGTTCTAGAGGGGTCCATCAGATCTACAAAAGAGGAGGAGGAGGCCATTGGAGAACATCTTGGATTTTGATATTGTTTCTTGTATGAGAAGTTGAGAAGCTGATTCTCTACTCCATTGGTAGCCCCAGGACGAAAACCTTCAGGTGATTTAGTGAAATTGGGCGAGTACCATCTCCCCTTGGTGAGTTCATCCAGAATTCACAGGAGAGCCTAGCAGTGGCAATTTGGTTCAGTTTTGGTGGAGGGCCCATGCAACATTGGAGGAGATCCTTAAGGCCAATTCTACCTCAGTGATCTCAGTTATTTTTGTTATAGAATTTCCAGCATATAAAACAACAGTTTATACATTATAATAAAAGCTGAGATTATTTTTGCTCATTGTATGATTGATTTTCATGCATTCTCTTGTTCTATTTTACATGGAAATCTTCTGTTTATGAATGGAAAATTTATCCGAAGTATTTATGAGTTAAAATTTTGAGAAAACCAAAAATTGTTCCATTTGGGACATTACACAAGGCAAGAAGAAATGGTTTAAGAACATTTCTTCTCCAAAGAAGATAGCTTCTCATCCGAAGAAGACATTGATAACGAAGATGAATTCAACGGAAGAGTATTGTTTATGGCCAAGCACAATAAGCAAGAAGCACCTGACGAAGAAGAAGAAATTGCTGAGGTTGAATTTCAAAACGAAGTAATCAGGGTTATTAAAGAGCTCAAGGTTGAGAAGAAGCACGTCAACACTCTTGAAGATGAATTAAAGATAGAAAGGGAATAGGTCCTAAATCTTAAAATGAAGGTTGAAGAATACAAACGAATTGAAGAATCGCTCAGGAAAGAATAAAGGGAAAGAAACAAGGAAAGAGAAGCATTAGAAGCTGAAATCGTTTCTTTACAAAAGGAAGTAAAAAATGGAAAATCTCTTCAAAACTATGCCAACAACTCAAAGGCTTTGGATGAACTCATCAACAACTAGCAATCATGCAGTGACAAGATTGGTCTTGGTTACAAAGAAAAATTCAGAAAGAAGTCAAGTCCTTCTATGACAACTAAAGAAGATGGATACGCAAAATCTACCAAGAAGGTAGATCTCCCAGCTAGATCAAGAGATCACGATTCGCAGGAAGAGCCTTGGAAGACAATTCCTCGAAGAAGATTTCCTCCCAGGTATCAATGTATCTTTAATGGTTATTGTTTTTCATGCGCTAACTATGGACATATGGCCAAGGATTGTAAATTTATTGACAGGTATAACTATCAAGGACCATCGTATCTAAATGAACCATTTAGGTACACACATTTATTTAATGGTTATTGCTTTTTATGTGCTAACTATGGACATATGGCTAGGGATTATGAAGTTTTTGACATGTACAACAATTATATGCAAAACCATAGAAGCAAGTTTGCAAGATCACGAGACATGTTCCACGATGATTTTGTCAGAAGAGAATACGTGCTAGATGGGCCAAACATTGAATGTTTCAAATGCCATAACGCTCTCGATTGCAGATATCAGATGGAATCACCTATGGACAACATTGAATGCTTCAAGTGTCACAACAATGGGCACATGGCTCGAGATTGCAAGAATAAGAACATTTGGAAAATGAAATAGGTACAGGAAGACCAAGCAGATCACAAGGTTTTAACAATTATGCTTTCAAGATTTGTAAAAGTAAAAGGTCATGAGGAATTAGCAGTTACTTCAGATAATGACTCAAGTCAAGATGGCCCATTAGGTGACTCACTCTTTTGAACAATCTGGCTTGTTGACTCCTTAATGTTTGTAGAGAAGGAGTTTATGCAACAGTATATGGCACAAGTCTACAATTGACAGGAAGGTAGTTTGAACAAGATGGTAGTTTCATAACAGGTTCAAGGGGAGCAGAACAGTTGAAGGAATCGATTTCTAAGAAACATTTGCTCTCATTTCCAGAATGGAAGCTATCAAGATGTTTCTCGCTTATGCTTGCTCGAGAAAAATCAAGGTCTACCAAATGGATGTTAAGTTAGCTTTTCTAAATGGTAAATTGGAGGAAGAAGTTTACATTGAACAACTCGAATGTTTTCTGCTCTCTGACAAAGAAGACTACGTCTGCAAATTAAAGAAGGCTCTATATGGTCGCAAGCAAGCTCCTAAGGTTTGGTATGCTCGTCTTGGCGATATCTACATCAGCAGGGATTCAAGAAAGGAAGTGTTGACAACAATCTTTATGTGAAAGTGGATCGAGATAACCTAACAATTATCGAAGTATATGTGGATGATATAATCTTTGGAAGCAGTGATGATGATACCTCCCTAGTTAAGAGGGAGCATTGAAGAAAATGTAACTAGGTTCGGTTTTCATTATGACTTGTAAATAAAATATTATGAAAAGAAACATTTATTATTCCTTGCATCATGGGTTTCATGAGTAAGACATCTTCTTGATGTCTTTAGGATTTTGTGTCTTAACATAAGTATTATTGAAGTCATGTCAAAAAAAGATCTACGCTTCAATGAAAAAGTGTCGCTATCCCTTGCAAGTCGGCTAAATGAAAAACAATGATCTCCTTGACAACGGCCCAGCTTATGGCTCACATGTCGCCCTAATATATGTCAACACTAACCCATATATATACCACATGAAGTGGCATTACAAGGACAAAACTTCGGATCATCTTTGAAGAAGAAAAGCGAAGAAGAAATACACAAAACCACAGTGACTCGGTGAAGCTCGAATACAAGTTTGTCTCTTGGTGAAATTTGTCTCTCAGTGAAACTCGGATGATCTATCCTCTCTAGGTATAAGGTTGTCCTATCATTGCCAGCATAGCAAAGAACTCAACACATTGTCTCAAAGACTATGTCATTCAAGATAAAGTGAAGAATTGTGGTAGCTGAGAAGTAGTGGACTGTGATAAGAAGGCGAATGTATAAGGAATTTGAAATCTAAAGGACTGCAGTGTCATAAAGACAAAACACTGTGAAGCAAAGACCGAATAGTGCAAGGGATAGTAACAAGCATATGGAAGGTAATATTTAGTCAAAGATTTGTCAAGGGTCTTGGTATTCATCCACTAAACATCTATAAGAAGAGATTAAAGGGTTTTACTCTCAAGAGGAGAGGTTTTGCCCTGGCTTGGAGCCAACATACTGTGTACTTGTTCTACTGTTGATCTTCTATTTTGATAATTGTTTGAAGAGCACACTAAAATAACGAAGATAAGCATACTGAAGAGAAAGACAACACAAACATTATATTTATATATAAATATATAAATATTATTTTACTCTAATATTTATATATTTAAATTATTTTATAACTAACTATTAATTACTCTAATATTTAGATATAATAACTTTGATAACTAACTATTAATTTAATTTAATTTAGGTTATAATTTATTTTTTTTAATATATATTTATAATTTGTAAGTGGATAAAAAGGGTCCATTTACTTTTATTTTAATCAGAATTTGACAAACCGAAGTAACTTATTTAATTAAATAATGGTTATACCCCTATCCTGTCCTAACTAACCAGTCAAATCTAGCCATTGGCAATATAGACATTACCTAGTCAAGGAATATAGCCATTGGAGGTTCTACTCTATCTATTTAACATGCAAAGCATGATCTGTTCATTCAACTTGTCCTGACGATGAACCACACTGGTTGGTTCGAAACGCGTCGACAAATGAAATATCTTGTGATTTACGCTGAAAAATCTCTCATAAACTTAATATGGATCACACAAGCCTCAATTCAACACAAACGTTATCAATAAGTTTAAGAAGAATCACTAAGCCATGATTTGCCCTAGATTCTTCAACACTGAAACCACTCTCGTTGCTGCTCTATTGCCTCGATTTCTATGCTTCTAGAAGACTAGTTAGGGAACCCTACTAGTCCTAACCCACTGCTCCAACACTGTGTGTTCTTCCCCCAAAGGCTGCTCCTTTTTGCTATCCAATTATAGGTAACAAACACTGCTTTAGGGTGAAGTTTCTCCTCAACTTACCCTACAGCACTTCTGTACCAACCAACAATAAGAACGATGCCCTTATATATGGAGACACCCCTTGTTATACTGCGTAATCATCTCCAGGAGCTATGACCTAAGGGACAAACCTATCTTAGGCCTAGCTGCCCTCAAAACAATTCCTTCCACGTGTTAATGTAGCTACCCTTCTTTGTAGCCCTGTAGATGGAGGTGAGCCACACACAATCAAGAACAAAACATACTCATACATACGTCTGATTTGTTGCGGTCTGATCTGGCTAAGAAGACATACCCACGCTACCCATAAATCTGCCCTTAAGCACCTTCCTAGCTACCTCAGAGTTGTGACCTTCTTCCACAGAGAATTCGCCCCCTAGAAAAGAGGTAACCCACCACCAAAACGCAGAGAAACCTTCTCCAAAACTCGGTTGCCTTGTCTCCTTTTGCTAGCCTCATATTCACACTCCAAATCGCAGAGATATCTTGATGTTTGATGCACTTAAGATACAGAATGACCTCCAACGTCACTCCTTTTTATAGCCTCCATGTGGGTGTGACATTAGCCCTTAAGGGCACTCTAACATGTTGGCTGACTTGTCCTAGTAGGCCTCACAACCACACATTAACTTCAAAAATTCATAACTCAACAACGACAACTCAGAATTGGACGATTCTCAATGTGTTGGATTTGTCTCCACATCTACTATCATCCTCATCCATCACCTGTTGAAATCTAGTCACGATTTTGGCCCAGACATCGATGGGTGCAAAACCCCAAGCTTGGGTTTCATGCCCACAAGACCACTTGTGGAGCTCCTTCCTCGAAACCCTCGATCCTCAAGGCTTGGAGTACCTCCCAAGCTACAAAAATCAACATAGAGTATCCCCTTTGGATTAATTTGTCCCAAGGGTTTTCCCTTGAACTAGAACCCACAGAAAAAAGGAATTTTGGGCCATAAATTTTTCTTCTAGATGCAATTCCATATTGATGCCTTAGGTTGATCTGAAGTGTGAGTAGCAAGATGGTAGGCCTATTTTATGGAGAAGGTGCCACTTGAATTGTGCCCCCCACTAAAGCCTATCAGATTTTTGAAAAAAAGGGATAGCTTGTGATTGAAGGCATTTGCAAAAAAGAAACCATTTTTCTGTTGGAAAAAATGATGGGGTGAATCAATATTTCTTAGCAATAACACTTATTAATCCTTTTTAGAGCATTAGTTAATCTTCAGCAGTATTATTATTTTTATCATCACATAATCATAAACATTCATCAACAATAAACAACACCATACAACAATGCAAAAAGATACAGACAATAGACAGAGATTTTTAGGTGAAAAACACCCTCTAGTTGAAAAACCACCGAACGCTTCTTAGTTACTATCTTCTTCTCTTTAAAAGAAATAATTACATCAAGTTTTCAGCTCCAATTGAAGAAGGCTCCAACCCCCTGATTTACAGGGTCCAACTTGTTGGATGCTCCAAAACCCTATTTTACCAACTGTAACAAGGAGGACGCTCCAAGGCCCTGGATCTGAAGCTCCAACACCCTATGCACCAACTACAACTAGATGCATGCTCCAACGCCTTGTGCTTAATTAGCTCCCACAGAAAGGACCCTCTAAGGCCCTGCTGCAGGCTCTAACCTACCCTAGCACCACCCTGCTGCCATGAAGTGTTCCTAGGCTCCAACGTGAAGGTGACTCCAAACACCTGCTTTGCACCACCCTACCACCCCAATCAACAGGCAAACCACATTTCACAATTTTCAGACTAGATCCCCCTGTGCTCTGAATCAATATAAAGAAATTGTAATGACGGTTTCGCTACTCTGCTTGGTATGAATGTCATTGTCTAGTTCTGGCAGCCTTACTACACAACTCTGCTCAAACTGATCACTGCACAACAATACCACAAATGACCCAAACCTACCTCTACTCAATCACAACATCAAACCCCATAATTTGCTCCTGCATAAACTGTATCGCCAAACCCTAGCTGCCACATCAACTATCTACTACACAATGTTGCTACAAATCAAACCCTGACTGTCAATAGTCAATGTCATTGTTCTGTAATGCTCATGAATGAATAGGTGTTCAATGGTTCATAGAGCAATCATCCAAATCACTGTGCCAAGTTGCGTATCTTGCTGCAAGTGTCAGGCACTAAGGTGTAATGATGGTGTGAAGCCCTAATTTTATGGATTAAAAGAATTTAATGAAAATTGATGCTCATATTCTAAATAGTGAATTTTCAAATGGAATTTATCAATTTATATGCAATTACTTATTGCAATTACTTAAAGCCCTAATTTTGAAATTTAACCAACGAAAATCAAATTTGACAATTATCAACAAATTTTAATGCCCTAATTTCAATAATTTAACCACAAAACCTAAATTTAACAATTCATTCACAAGTAATTAGCTGGAACTCTTGTTTGAAGGTGTTTCTGGCATGTTGTTGCTCTCGCTACCAAACCAACCTTTTCCTCCCAGCCTACTAGGATCAACCTATCTAGTTCCCAGATTCAGAAGACTTCAAAAATGGAGGTCTCTTGGCCCTCGTGCCCAAAGCTACAAGAACAAATAAGGCTCAATGCTACTCTGTGTATGGCTTCTTCCCAATTTTCTTCTCTGACTGTGACATCTCCAAAAAAACCCCCTTATATTCCAATCATCAATGTCTTTTCAACCCTCCATCGCTCCAACAATGAGCCCTGGTTTCTTGCCTTCTGTCAATTACGTGGTTCCTCACAGTGTCTTAAAGAGGTAGTCATATTTCATACATTGACATTCATCACTTAATATTTCATTCAAGTGATATTTAATGGATTTAAGTAATACCTTTCTTTTATTTAAGAAATATTTAATATTTTATAAAATTATACCCTTTAAAAGTTAAATAATTAGTTAAGACTTATATGGTTAGTTCTTTTATAATAATATGGTTCCTTTTTATATTTTAATAATTCAACTTAGAACTTATAGATTTACATAGCTAATTCTTTTCATTTGATATATAACATATAACATATAATTTCTTTTAGTTAATCAAAATCCTTTGTATTTATATATTTTGAATAATGTACTAGTTATATTATGATGGTGGTATAACAAGTACTCCACAAGTATATTCATTAGATTACGGTACATTGGTATTTACTTACCACTTTGACAATTAATTCATTACCTTAGACATTCTCCTTAATTAGTTAGTACGCATATTAGTGCAGTGCATGTGATACATGCATATGTAGCTATCATATGCATGTCTCGTATGCATGCTAATATTTCTATTTTCCTCATAACTCGAGGTGGGTCATTATAGATGGCTCAATCCAAGATGTATGTATATATTTCTTCACTACTTCTGAGCAATAGATATTTGGATTTTAATTCTCTTCCTAACCACGGGTCCGTATGTGAATAGAGATAAGGCCGCATAGAATGGTGAACAAAGTCAATCATTGGATTAGTGCATATTGATACTTGAAATTGTTCAACGATACAATGAGATTACCGCCAATGTCTTATTGTGAGAATCAAAGCCATTATTGACGAGGGAACATATGTTACTGTTGACATGTGAAATTCTTAATACAGGGTTACGTTTAGTGTTCACTGTTAAGGTCACTTCCAGATTCGAAGGTCAAAACTAGTGATATATAATGAAACCTATAATGAGATGAAACTTTACTACTTCATTCAAACCTGAACATTCTAATTTTTCTAGATTACAAACCTTTTAGATCAATAGAATTTAATACACCTTTTGTTCAAAACACTAGTCACTTGTCTCTAAAATTAACTCAAAGATAACTGCAAGGTTTAGGACCTTAGACTAGGTTTGAATCGTCAAAAAGGTTGTTATGTTTATAATGGAAAGTGATGGCTTCAAGCCTGAAGTGTTATGTTCAAGCGAGGTTTGAAAAGGCTCAAAATGAGTTCTTAAAGACTGCGGCTAGGTCTTGTACAAAACTACAGATGAGTAGGTAGTAGTTGCAGAGAGGAATTTCCTTCAAAGATTGATCCAAAGATACCTTGCTTCTGCATAGAAGCCTCACTAATCTGGGCCAAGAACAAATGTGCTCAGAGCCCTGCAATCGAATCCCTCAACCCCAAGCCAAAACAAATAAAATACAAGTCCCAAATATAAGTGCTTCAGGCAAATGTTCTTCAACGAATTTATGAGTTAATCAAGAGCAGAAAGAACCCTTCCCACTCATTTGATAAGGCATTTTCTCTACAGGAGCCGAGGTAGTTAGAGCACTTACATTTCAAATTTCTTCACATTGGAGGTACATTGAGTGCTCTTCAAAGAGCCGTAGAAGAAGTCCCAAAACAAAATTTAAGAGAAAAGCCTTCGTTGTCTTCCTCGGAAGATCCAAAAAGAAAATTAGAGGTAGTTTATCTAAATGATAGTTGTTTTGATCATGAGTTTGGAAGAGAAGTCTAAAGTTCTTTTCCTATAGTGTGGAGGGGCTTCTTAAGAGAGTCATTGGAGGAAACTTAGGAAGGTTAGGCACCTTTGACACATTGACTTTTCTTAATAAACATAATTGCTTGGTTACCTAAAAAGCTTAAGGAAAAGATCACTTCCCTTATGGTGAAGACTTAGACCTTAAGTATGTGAGAAATATATCCTATACTAATAATGCCCTTTTCACAAGGTTATGGCTCCATAAGACATGATAAATAACCCTTCGACATTTAATGACCAACAACCAAATAAAAGTATGCAATGCCACCACCGCTTGGGGTTTCAGCCCAAAATCTGGGGTCATCAACTTCAAACGTAATTATCTCTCAAACCAGGAGGCCTCTCAGGGCGTACCATGTTAGCACCAAGTTTGTACCTTTTCTAAAGGTCCAAAGGTTATGATTATCAGTTCATTGTGCAAGGGGTTATGTAATGGCCTATGAAATTTTTTTTATCGAAGGGTGACATAAAGCTTAGAAATATTTCAAAAGAGTTTATTTAAGTTATATCTAAGCTTTCCCTAAGTTTTGTTGCAAATCAAAGCCTATCGAATGCCTACAGCTAGTGCTACGAAAATATTTCGTAGTGCGCTACGAAATTTTGAAAATATGAGTTTCCAAACTGCTTTTCAAGTTCCCAAACCCTTTTTCAAGAAGCTTTGCCCTTATTAAGTCTTAATGTGACATTTGGCAGAGTTTTCAAGCCTAACAGAGGGATTTTAAATTAAACCCTAAAACGAGAGTTTGAAATAAAATGACAGTTTCCAACATTTTCCCTGTTTTAGTCACTATGTTCAAACACGCATTTCAAATAGGTGGTGTTGAATTTCAAAAACCCAAAAGAAGTTTACAAAAACCTCCTTTAGATTTTACCCAGACATCATGGTTTGGAAATTACATAGGAATATTTGAGGCCTATTTTTCTAGATTTTGTAATTCTGTTATTTTCCTATTTTAGTCACTATTTTCAAATGCAATTTCCAAACATACGGAGATGAATTTGCAAAAACCAAAGGAGGTTTTTGTTGGTCACATACTAGTTTAAAAAAGCCTTATCAGTTTTTACACAGCTAATATGGATTGAAGGATATGAAGAAATAATTGCAACCTATTTTTCAGGATTTAAATAATTAATTATTTCTTGTTTTAGTCATCCACTTTGGGCGAGGTTTTTGAGAAGATGATAAATTTTTGAAATTTGAAAGAGGTTTTTGTGGGGAATGAGTCGATTTTAAAAAACCTCTTTCAGTTTTTACACGGCTATCACGATTTGGGAGATCCGAATGCATCTTTGAAACCTTTTTCCATAAATTTGCCAGAGTTTTTGAAATTTTGTTTCCTATAAAATGACAAGTCAACAACGAAAGGCCACCTCATCAAATTCGACTTGGGATCAAACTAAAGATAGGTGAAGAGATTTTTCAGATCCATTATTTTTGGATCTTGATGGTTATTGTAGTTAATACTTACCAAACATTGTGGATCTCAAATTTATGTATTTTTCCTATATAATACATCAGAAAGGAGGAAAAAAGGTTGGATTTTCAAGTTTTGGAGAAGAAACTATTGCTCTATTTTGTAATCATTTCTATGTATTGATTATATCAAGTGCCAAAGTATAGAGTGCTTTCACACCAAAGATTCATGACGATGATGTTCTGAAGTTTGTCTCCTTTCTCATGTGTATGTGATTCCCTTCTCAGTTGTTCATTTATGTGTAAATCTTCCAAGTATTTATACTGAAAGTAAATGTTGTGGAACTCATTCTTTGTTAGATGCTCCATTACATAAAGTTAAATACTTAATTTTTCCTCTACAATTACATTTAAAATTCATTCTTTATTAGATGCTTTCAATGTGATTGATTCTTAATCTTTTTTTCTGCTTTCATGCTGCAACAATTATATTCTCAAATAGACATCATTTACCTTGCCTCTGTTTCCTAGAGCATTTTATTAGTCTAGATAATCCTTATAGACACTCAAATTTGACTCCATTGCCGAATAGTTGATATTTCCTCAACCCTACCCAACCACCACACTTAAAAACCAAAAACCCTATCAAAGGTCTAGCCATTGTTTGAAGATATAGCCAATTGCTAAGCTTAGTGATTACACTGTCAGACAGAGCCCTCTCTGGATTGAAGGGACTAGCCTTCAATCTACAAGCTTGGTTTGAAAAGGTTACCTTAGGACTTCCTCTTTCATAACCAAGAGGATATTTTTGAGTGATAACATCTTAGCGACCATACTGGGGAAGAGTGACTCATATTCCTAGAACCTATTGCTATTGTTTCAAATCTGATTCTTGATGGCGGAAAGAAATTAGACACACAAGAGAGGTTGTACATCATTTACCTAACAAATCCATTGTCAACAAGATCCAGAATTTAAAGTGTCACTAGCGACTCCAAAATATGAAGATGGCTTCCATGGAGGCTTACAGATCTACAAGGTATGCTCTGATGAACTGTGAATATATACCAGCATTTCCAAATTGCATTTTGTGCATAGAATGGCAATCATATTTGTCAAAAGTTAGAGATCGAAATTGGGATGATGTTGCACTTCATTTGATTAAATTTCATATGCATGTACATAAACTTGGAGTTAAGTTTCATGAAGATTGTTTTATGAAAATGTTTATGGCTACCCTGGAAGAAGATACAAGATCATGGTATGAAAGACTACAACCTAGTAGCTTGTATTCTCTGAAATATTTCCACACCATTCTTTGAATATTATAAAGAAAGTTACCCTTCTTGCTGTTTGGAAATTGTTCTAAATACTATGAAGACTTCATTCAATTTTTTTAATATTTGTATGGTAATGAGGAGTGTATGGATGAGGAAATTATGGAAGCCCTTTATGCATTTCCATCCCAACAACAAACATTGGTTTCTTCCTTGGCTGAAAGTAAAATAGATCAAGATCTTAGATCTGAAATTTATGTTCCTTCCCTTGAAATTGATGGAGATGAAACAGTTCTACATCTTGATAGTCAAGTTACATCCTATGAAGATTTGCAACATTATCAATATTTATACAGTCAGAAGTATGAGAAGTATTATTCAAAAAGTGTTGTCAAGAATAACTTGCCATGGACTTTCCATTTTAACAGAAACTGGATTTGTAGATGTTGAAACTAAGTGTTCCAATGGAAAGATCTCGAAAAATTAGGCCGATTCAAAAAAATTAGCTCTGAAAACAGCTTCCAAATGAAGAAGTTATGGCTTTTTGAAGAAAAATTGTTGAAGATGCCGACGAAATGCGTGAATGTGCAGATGTGAATGATAATGTTGTATTTAAAAAAAAAAATCCCACCCTTTCCAAACTTAATCTAATTAACTCACTTTTAAAAAATGGATTTTATATGACCCACTTTTATAAATAAGTGAAAGTCACTTTTACAATGGTACTTTATGAACTACCCACTAAATTGTAACTTAAATAAAAGATAAAGAGACT
>APFE030151079.1:115521-126874 GCA_000404065.3 Pinus taeda | reverse complement strand
CCCTCGAAGAGGCTGAATTCTAAGGCGTTGATCTATCTTTTCTATCTTTTCTTGAGCTGGTTTCATAACAGTAACTCAACAAAAAAAAGACTTGAACTCAAGACTTCTATTCTCATAAAGTAACTTTGGACCAAGTGAGCTAGTTTAAAAGGTTAGTAATTTTTGGAAAAGAAGAAGGGGTTTTTATTTGTTTTTTTTTTGTTTTTTTTTAGTCACTAAAGCTTTGGGGTGCGTGCTTACTTGAAAAAGCCATTTTTGCCTACAAAACAAAAAATCATACAACCCAACATGGACATACAAAAAAACCAAACCTTATGGCTTGAAGTCAGCTCTTGCCGAAAACTAAATATTTTCCTCAATGTTTCTAATTTTCCGAGATCACAAGAAGGCGCGGCGGAAAAGAGCATATGCATGAAAAAAATCCTTCCTTTTTGTTTCTGATTTGCCCAGATTGCACAGAGTCGCAGGGCAAAGAGCATACGCAGAAATGAAAGGTATAGATCTGGTAATAAAAAACAGATAGATAAATAAACCAGAATAAACAGAGAGATAAATAACTAAAACTGCAAATAAAGACTGTATACCTCTAGATCTTAAAAATGACATAGCTAGAGCTACCAGAGACCTTTCCGCATGAAACAAAAGGGGTTCCTCACTGGAATAGATGCTCCTAACAAAATAGAGCAGTCTTCTCAGCCTGAAAGCGATCAGAAATAGTAGATCTAGGAAACAACAGTTGGATCCAGTTGTATCGGCTTCCGATTTGGATCAACAACGAATAAGGCCCTCAAATTGCTCCGATACCATGTAAAGGAATTCACAGAGTAAGTTCCTCAGATAGAACACCAAAGGAGACCGCTCACAAACAGATCATAGATCAATACACCAGTATTCTTGACGTGGTTAAAACCCTCAAAGAGGGAAACAGTCCACGGCCTGAGCCAACGCGGCCACTTCAAATAATTTATTAAAGTAAAAGAAAGGAAAATTACATAAGCTTCTCTCATGAACAATCACCTTACAAATGACCCTCCATGCTCTTTGAATAGAGATCATGGGCCAATCAGGTGTTAAACAAGCCACGGATCAAGTGTCAGTAATATCGAGGAGAGAATGAACTATCAGATCACTTCATGTCTAGAATATACCGTGACCGTCGGGTTGTAAGTTACAAAACTACATAGTAAAAAACACACTTTATCTAACTGTTGCACCAGACCAAGTTATACTTAACTATTTCCTATGTGTCGGAATATCCTAACAAAGGAGTGAGCGGTCCTCCCCCCTATAGTTCTAGCCATTTGCAGATGGATCTGTAAGCCTGGATCATCATGCTTTTAATATCTTTCTTTGACATCTAAAATGTATTTCTTTATTGCAAATTTTTGTATTTTTAATTTCTTTATATCTATATATATTATATTATATATATATATATATATAATATATATATTATATATGACAAGGGAGATGGAGCGCTCTATGGTAGACCGTAAGGGTTTTCGTTAACCCGCACTGTAACCTGTTTACCCTTCTGCCGCGTACCCGTAGCTGCCTATTAGTTGTTACCCGGCCCGTAATTTTCTGGTCCATCTGCCGCTTTCAGGATGTCTGCAGCTATATTGGGTGAAGTTATGGAAACGGAGGAGGAAGTTGATTATTCCGAAGATCCGCATCCTGAACAGGTTATATTCGGATGCCCTAATTTTTCATCTGCGAATGCTGGCCCTAGTCGCCCATCAAACCCTCTGCCACCTATTTCCTTTCCGGTGGTAACCTTGCCGGAACATCGCTCTGCTCATCAATCTGCCGGAAATTCCCCCCGGGGCTCCCCTGCTTTGGATCTTCCCCCTCTGTCCCCTGGGACCCTTCACTTTTTGTCGTCCATTACTCCTCCGTCGCCCTCTTTTGACCCGCATCCGCAGAATACTACCTTATTTTCCATGACATCCTCGGGTCCTCCTCCTTCGGCAGTTGCAAACCCCTTTGCTTCCCTTCACTCACCTTCAGGCTGTTTCGAGACTCCAGCAGTTAGGGTTAGACCTGCTCAATCAATCCATTTGAACGACCCCCCAGACCCATTAGTGGATCACCCATCCGCTCCGCGTACTGGGAAGAAAAGAACTAAGTGTTTTAAAGCGACTTCAAGGGATATCTCGATTCGATTTGGAGAAACCTCTGCTATCAGGGAAGCAACCATCATGGCGAGCACCATTCTTGTTGGACATGTTCACGAGAGGGCGTATTCGGCGACTCGACTCACTCAATGGGTAAAGGAAATCTGGGGAGGGGTCCTCAGGGAATTACCTGAGGTGCAAGTCCTACCCAGAGGATGGTTTGCCCTTCACTTTGCAAAGGAGAACTACACAGATTTGGTTTTGGCTAGATACTGGCATATTGAGATGGCACCAGTCCTGCTAAAGAGATGGTGCCCTCTCTTTGACCCGAAGAGAGAACAAATTGGGGCTAGTCCACTGTTGGTTCGTCTGCCTGGGCTCCCTCTACAGTACTGGTGCGAGGAGGTTTTCATTCGCATTGGAAATGCTCTGGGGTCATATCTTGACCATGATCGAACCTTCGTAGAATCAAGGAATAGAACCCTCGCACGCATCTTGGTATACTTGGACACACGCGAGAGGTTGGAGGAGAAGATTACCCTGCACTGGGGGAATTATACAAGGGTACAGATATTGGACTATGAAGAGGTTCCATTTAGATGTCGCCGCTGCCACAAGGTGGGGCACTTATTCAAGGACTGGCCCCTCAACAAGAAACCGGAGGATGCCCCTTCGTCATCCAATATACCTTCGAGGACCGTCTCGCCGGCCACCCTGCGTACACCGACGCCAGGACCCTCCATCAACAATCCTCAAAAGGTATCAAGAGCCGCTCGCAATACTCTCTCGCCGTCGATCACCAGATCTCCGGCTGTTGCTGAAGCTGCCATTGCTTCGGGTACATCTCTCTCACCTCACTTATCTTGTATTTCTCATTGCTCCTCATTGCATATTCCATCCATGTTTGTTGCATATTGCACTTTACCCACTTCCCCTGTCTATGCACCATCGGCTCCCTCCTTGCACTCTCTCCCCTCACCCTCCTCTTCACCATCCTCATCTCTAGGGTCTAAGCATCATTATAATCTCAGACCTCGCACTCATTCCCTTGGACCCCATTTAAAGATTGTTGGTTTGGGTCTTGTAACTGCTGGGTTGACTCCCTTGACTGCTCGGGGGAGAAAGTCTTACATGTCTAAAGCTATCAGGCGTGTTGGAGCGGAGGTGGCCTCAGGCCGCCAATCCACAATTGACGGGGTTCTTAGAGCAGTGAACACCCCTGGCAATCTTCCTCCATGAAGTGCCTTTCCTTTAACTGCAGAGGCCTGTTTAGTGCCAACAAGAAACCAGTTCTGCGTAGACTTTTTGAGACTGTTTCTGTTGACATCCTTCTCCTCCAAGAAACCCTCGGCCAGGCAGATCCTATCTCTGTCTCATTATCCTCTATTATCCCAAGGTGGAAGTTTTTGGCTATGGACTCTACTGGTAGATCGGGGGGACTCGCGATTGGCTACAATCCATCTACCATCAAAGCTCAAGCTACCTGGGGAGGACAGGGTTTTATGGGCATAGACCTCTTCTCAGCCGACCTAGGAATGAACCTTAGGGTTATTAACATCTACGGGCCCTGCCAATAAAGGGAGAACTTATGGCATCATTTGCTGGGGCTATCCATCTTCTCTACTGACAACATCATTATTGGGGGTGACTTAAATTTCTCCCTAGGATTTGGCAAATCATGGGGATCTATGGCTCAAGTAGACTCGATCACAGGTTATATGACAGACCTTTTAGAGAGACATAACCTGATTGATGTCCCTATGCACAAGCACTCCCCACTTGGAGGAACAGAAGAATTGGAGAAGCTGCCCTTGCCCGCAGGCTTGACAGATTTAACATGAAAGGTTTCCTTATTCAACAGATGCATTTCTACAAACAATGGGTTGGAACTGGAGGCATTTCGGATCACTACCCTATATACCTGGAGATCCTGGGACCTCACAAAAAGCCAAAAGCTCCATTCAAATTCAATCACGAATGGCTTCAGGATCCTTCATATATCAATATGGTTAAGGAATTTTGGACTGCAAATCCTATTGATAGGTCAGAGTCCTTGGCAAAAGGTTTCTGTTCTAACCTATCTCAGCTCAAGCACCTCTCTATCCAATGGGCCAGAGAAAAACACCATAAGGATATCGCAACCCTTCTGCTCATAGAATCAAAACTCTCCTCATTATTGGATGATCAAGGATTAGGGTTCTCCACAGCAGAGGACAAATCTCACCTGGTGGATCTAGAAAATCAGAAGTCAAAGATTTTAAAAGACAGAGAGGAATCCATTCGCCTCCACAGCAGGGCCCTTTGGTTAAAAGCAGGAGATGACAATACTCAGTTCTTCCATACCTATGCAAAAGGTAGAAAGATCAAAAATACCATCTGGAATATCCCACTGCCAGAAGGTGGAGTGGTTGATTCTTTCATCAAGCTCTCCCACCTAGGACCATTGAATTCTACATTGCTTTCTATGACCTTCTCAGCCATGATATACTTAGGGTAGTGGAGGAGTGCAGGGTATCTGGGTCTCTTTATAATGCCATCAATTCGACTTTCATAGCCCTTATACCCAAATCGGACTCCCCTTCTTCCTTCGATGATTACCGTCCCATTTTGCTATGCAATGTTCTCTATAAGATCATCTCCAAGATTATTGCAAATCGTCTCCGACCTATCCTGTCCCGTCACATTGACCCTCAACAATTTGCGTTCCTTGAACATCGTCAGATCCATGAAGCCATTGGTTCGGCACAAGAAGCCTTTCATACTATGTGGACCAGACACCATAAGGCCATTATCCTAAAGATTGACTTGGCTAAAGCCTTTGATCGGGTCAACTGGCTCTACATCAAGATGCTTCTCATCCACCTGGGCTTTCCCAACCCTTTCATCACTTGGATCATGGCTTGCATTACCACCCCCACTTTCAGTGTTCTAATCAATGGGTCGGCATCACAGTTTTTTCATTCCGAACGAGGTCTCAGACAGGGATGCCCTTTGTCCCCCCTACTGTTCTTGATTGTCATGGATGGTCTGAGTCGTTTGATTGCTTCAACTAAGAGAGATGGGGACCTTTGTGGACTCAAAATACCTGATGATTGTTTTCTCACCCATCTTCTTTTCGTGGACGATGTTATGATTTTTCTTGATGGCAGCATCAAGGATTCTCGCACATTTTCAAAAATCCTCACCCTTTTTACATCTGCCACTGGGATGCTTGCAAATCATTCAAAATCATCTATCATTCTTACCAGAACTTCCATCCATGAGTCATATTTTGCTCAACAGTTGTTTCCATTCTACATTAGCCCCTTAGATCGTGGTCTTAAGTATTTAGGTTTCCGGATCAAGCCTGTCAGCCAAAAGATAGCTGACTGGATTTGGCTTGTCTCAAAACTGGAAAAGAGGCTTAACATTTGGAGCCACCGATATCTTTCCCGAGCTGGTAGACTTGTATTGGTAAAATCTGTTCTGGAGGCAACACCGGTCTTCTGGATGTCTCTTGCATGAATTTCGAGAAACATCTTGGCAAGATTACACCAACTATGCAATAGATATCTTTGGAACGAGAATCAAGACAAACGGATATTTGCATGGGTAAGATGGAAGAAGATAGCGCTGCCCAAAAAATGGGGAGGCTGGGGATTAAAGACCTGCCCACATTTGCACAGGTTCTTGTAGCCAAAATGGGGTGGACATTACTCACAGGTCATAACCTCTAGACTAGCATCTCATATCACAAATATATTTGGTCCCTGCACATATTAGAATGGATCTGGCTTCCAAATTGGCCCAAATCGGGCATCTCATCTGTTTGGAAAGCACTTCTAAACTCTATGCCTCTCATCAGGGAAAATCTGGTATGGAAAATTAATGATGGATCATTGGCTCGTATTGGTACAGACCCATGGAATGGATGTGGAGGCAGAAATATATTATTTGATGCCCTCATACAACATCTAAATTCACATGAGATTAAAGTTCTAGCTGACATCGCGGATCCTCTAAATACATCCATTTTTGAACAACGCTAGAAATCCGCACTTTAGATCAACCTTCCTCTTCGCTGGCACCAGGAATGGACCGCATATATAAATGCTTTGACAGAATCACACCAGGATCAAACAAGGTCTGGATGAACTTATTTGGCATCAATCTGAGAATGGAATATATACTCCAAAGGCAAGCTATTCAGTGCTGATCTCTCACAAGGTTCTGAATCTGATCTCATTTTGGTGGAAAGCAATATGGAAACTCACGGCGCCTCCACGGACAAAACTCTTTTTCTGGTGCATACTATAAGGTATTGTTCTCACAGGTGAAAACCTTATGCACAGAGCTATCTACGGACCTACCTGGTGCACTCTATGTAAAGGTTCAACAGAAACGATACTTCATCTGTTCCTGAATTGCACAGCCTTGATGAACCTGTGGCAAACCGTATCAGCATCTATACACTTTTCAGGCTCCTGGGAAGGCGAGGATATTAACAGAGCATGGGAATCATGGTATAATCGACACAAAGGATCTAAACTACAGAGCCTCCCCATTTTAATCAGTTGGTACCTATGGTTGGCTTGGAACCGGAATATATTTGATGATAAACCAGTGAGCTGGCCGCATCTCTCTGCTCTCATCATATCGGCTTATAACGACATGCCTGAGCCTCCCCAACCTCGCACTCGAAGATCCCGCGACCCTCCGCATATCGACAAAAGCATCCCCTGGGCTTATTTTGATGGGGCAACCCAGCAGCAGGGGTGTGGGGGTGGTTTTATCTTATACATCAGCGATCAACATTTCTATAAAGTCTGGATGGGTTTGGGGAATGGCTCAAACAATCTTGCTGAACTCATCAGTCTTCGTCATCTCATGCATTTCACATTGGGACACAATTGCATGAAAATTCATATTTTTGGAGATTCAAAGATCATCATAGATTGGTTCAACAATATTACTCTTTGCCACACACATACACAGTAACATATTGGATGAAATAAATATACTTAAGGCTCATTTTATTGACATTACTTGCAATCATATCTACAGGGAACACAACAGCTGTGCCGATCAACTTTCCAAGGAGGCCACAACACTACCCCGAGGAGAATGGATGATCCAGGAGCAGCGCGGGTCAAATGCGTACCAATATTATCATCGACCTTATATAGACCCACATTACCATGGGGTGGACAGCCCATGAGCTACAATATTCTATTAAATTTTTTATATCTTTGAACAGTTTTTTGTATATAGTGGATAGAATCATACTACAAGGCCCTGCGTGGCTAATATGTACATATATATAGAACAACTATAACGAACATCCTGCTTGATGTTTCTGATCATATACTGATTTTGGAGCATATACTGAGTCCACAGAGGGCTGACTGACTCTATAGCATATGCATCGTGCATCTACAATATATAATTTTTCAAGTTAATGAAAGATTACGATTTTTCCAGTGGAATAGTATATATATAATAATATATATATATATATAATATATATATGTATAATAATATAATTATTTGGGGGTCTATGATGAAAGTGGTATAATCATTAGTATTGAAACAAGGTATGCTGCACTATTTGCTTTTATTTGATTAAAAAAATTGTAAAAAAATTATAAACCCAAGAGTATCGGTGTAAAAATATGATCATAACTACCATTTTCCAAAACAATAAAATAAATGAAAACTCATATGATATTGCAATTTGTGTAATTGCATAATTATGTAATTTTATTCCACGAGCTCAAAAAAAAATATGTAATTATATTTTTCGAAAGAATTTATCCAAAAAGCATATGAATAAATGATAAAAAAATATATACAGCAAACTCATAATAAATAAATAAGAACAGAAAAAATTAGAAAACACCCAAAAAGAATACGAGTAAATGATAAATAACATATCTATTAAACCCATAATATATCAAATAGAATATATAATTTAGAAAATGACTCTTGTTTTATATTGATATATTCAATTACTCAATCATTAAATTTATCAAAAAGCATACAAGCAAAACGATAAATGAAAAAAATTAGAAAACTACTTAATATTGAACAAAATAAACGAAACTGAATTATGAGTAAATTAAAAGACTGGAGAAAGAAACTATTAATATTGCAAAGCAAGGAGAAAAGGTATCAAGATTTAAATGTTTGAAAGGCTTATAAAATCAACTTCATTTCTTGTACGATTAATATGAAAAGAATGAAAATCTAATAGATGTGGGTAAATGAAAAAAACCACCATGTGTGAATAAAACGAAAGAAAAAAAACTACCATGTGTGAAAAAAACGAAAGACAATCTTTTAAAGTTTTGATTGAAAGAAATTTGAAGTGGTTTTTTGATAGTACTCTCCATATTATGAATGATACTTAGTAAATTTCAAATGATTAGATTCATCTCAAACATATACATAAGAATGATCCTCTATAATTTTCACTTGATCACCTGTGATTAGAATCAATCTAGATGCCTCCTAACTCTGGGCTTTACCAAGCATTGAAATAGATCAAATCCTTCAAAGTGAAAATCTTTCCTCAACACTTCAAAAGAAAAGTTGCACCTGAAAAAAAGTTGAACTTGAATTAAGGTGGATTTAAACTGATTTATGTTTTAAGGTTGTATTAATGATTTAAAGTATATATAAATCCATTTATAATGTATGTACTCAAGGTTTATATCCTTCCTTTACTACCCTTTCTATTTGAAATCTAAGAAGTATTTCTCCTTTCCAAATCTTTGTATCCTTAATTTCTTTATATTCAGCATATACATTATATATTCATGTCTTAACACAGATAGTTTATTTAGATTTCCAATATTAGATTTTTATTACAATTAATTCCTATACCTCAAGCCATTATAATCCTCCCATCTAGGGGAGTGTCCCTGTTATTCCATTTCTTGGGATTATTCTTCCCTTCTCCAAAGTGCCCAATCTCACGTTTTAGCATGTAAAATCATTTTGTCCAACAATATAGCAAAAGCTGTATTTTTCAAAAGAAAGTTTCTCTCATAAACTACCAACAGGCAAATTTATGAAACCATGTAACATGAAACTAATAAGAACAATAATGGCAGTTTTGGCAACCATTGTGTCTCCCAGTTGCAAAAACATGAATAGCGCTTTCTATTGTCCTATGGGAAAACATTTGTGGCCAGTACTCCAACCACAAAGCCAAATACCTATACAAAAACGTACCAGGTAAAGTATCTGGCCGTAATGCTCTCCTAATCAGCAAAGGTGGCTGAGGGTAAAGTCGAAGTGCCTCTGCTATTATTAGCCGAATATACCTGCAGATGTCCGTAGTGGCATGTCATAATTTTGATTGTCAAAGGCTTGTACATTGAGTAGGAAAACAGAGAGCAAATAATTGAGATAAATTATAATTTTTTGAGATGTTTCTGAGGCCCCTAATTTTCTTTCAATATAATTTCTGTGGAATGATAGGTTAACAATTTAGAAAGGAATTGGAGATAACGCTTTAGCACATAGAAAAGTGGTGTGTATATATATATATAATAAAAGTGGAAAATAGAAATGTAGAACAAAGAGCTAGCAGCAAAAGATATTAATCAAACATAAAGAATTTCTCCAAGCATAAATTTAAGAATGTAAATCTAGAAAACTGATAGGTATACTTCGTTCAACAATAGTGTAAGTCAACAATGCTCAGCATATTATAGAGCTTTTCTGCATTTATGCCTAGAATTAATAAGCACGTCATTATAACAAAACAATAAAAGATATGTTGACACCTAATCTTCATGATTGGGAATTTTATGTAAATAAATAAATTGGGAAGGTGAACAGTCATCGGGAGATGAACTGAACAATCACTCCCTATTGTATATAACAATGGGTTACCTATGGAATAATATATGAATCAGTTGTTTGCTTTGTGGAGTCACTGCCTGGCCTGACATGGTATCAGAGCCAGCTCCCTGTTTACCCTTTATGTCTTTCTAACTCTTGATCTACTCCATTGCTCTCTCTATAGTTCTGTCTGCCACACCTGCGCTGCCCTGACATATTCTATTTATGATTTTTTGCATACGCTCAGACTCCAAAACCGTTTCATATTCTCTGCAAACTCATCTCTGTCCATAACGTGCTGCCTTTCCAGCGCTGCCTCTGCTGCAAACTCACTATTGAAACGTTGAATGATGGTATCGTTGAATGTGGTATCGATGGTATCGACCGCTCAATGGTGGCTCAGCGAAATGGTGGCGCTGCCCGGACCTGAACCGAAGACCTTCTGCGTAATGGTGTGGCTGCTCTGCGCAGCGGAAGCGTAATATTCGTGTTGTGAGAGAGGCCCGGTCGCAGCATATTCGTGTTGTGAGAGAGGCCCGGTCGCAGCATATTCGTGTTGAAAATTCTTTGAAGCAGAGGCGGAAGAGAGCTCAAGAAACCACAGCACCTGAATTGAGATAAAGCCACAACATCTGAACCGGAGACCTTCAACGAAATGGTGATCGTATTTATGTTGGAGATATTCAAGAGTCATTTCACTATGTGAAGTATCCGTGCGATGAGAACTAGCTGTATATATTTGCTGATGATTGTGTGCCTCGTTGGCTAACTTCTTCAATACATATAGACTTGGCACTACGACAGCCGGTGGATGTTCTATTAATCGTGCCCGATATATTTTAATGTCTGTCTCTATTTGCCATACTTCTTTCTTTTAAAAGTCTGGTCAATATATATGTTGAATGACAGAGCGTTTTGAGTGTTTTGAATTGTGGTATGAACGCTATTTGAATAGTTCAGCACTGTGCAGTTGAAATAGTATTTAAACTACGGTTGAAATAGTATTTAAACTGCGGCTTTATTAAGTGATATACACCGCCTATGGACTGCGTTTGAATCCGTCCAGCGAATGGTCTATGGTATATATATTGAATGGTATATATATTGAATGATATATATATATATTGAATGGTTTTCATTTGTGCGTAGAGCTCTCGTTTAAAAGGAAAAAAAGGGGAGGTGATATGGAAATATTATATGAGGATATTTTATAAATTTTGGAGACATTTGAAGAAAACATAGTGCATAAAGTATTTGAAATCTTTTTGCCCTTTTGAGTACAATTTCACTGTATATTCGCAGAAGTTTTTTTTTACGGAATGCATTCAATCATCTCTATGGTAGGAATAGTTCTCACTGGCAAGGAGAACTATCCTGATTGGTCCCGGATGATACAACACACCCTC
>APFE030151079.1:23856-55304 GCA_000404065.3 Pinus taeda | reverse complement strand
TTTGAGGAAATTCGAATTTCACTTTTAATTTTTTTAATTAACTCAAAAACGATTATTTTGAGTTAACTGCCTCAACAATTTGATATGACTTTACTACTAAGGCCCAAAGGTCCAAAATATTTTTAAATTTTCAATATTTCCTTGGTCGGGGACCTCCAAAAATTAAAAAATTTAAACCCACAAATTTTAAATGTTGGAGGATTTAATTTTTCCTAAGACCTAAATTAATTGAATTTCTAGCTTTTGTATTTTAATTTATTTTAGCCAGAAAATTTAATTAATTGACTCATAAGAGGATTATTAATTTTTCCAACCCTCTAATACTTTAGCATTATAGCTAAAATATTATTTACATGAAATATTACATTTCTAGCCCATGAAGGGGGAACACCTATTCATTAAAGACCCTCAACATTTACCCATTTCTGCAACACAAAATATGATCTAGTTACAGAGACTCGATAAATAACACTAGGACTAATTTAAGATCCTGACAAGAAAATCCACCCTAGCTTTGGGGTGAGGTTGGAGGGAAAAACTTTGTCGATCATCCGTGTTTAGAAACACACATGAATCAGTGAGACAAAAAACTTCCTAGGATAGCGAAGAAGACTATAAAAGAGATTGTCCCAAACGTAAGAGAGATAGGAGAGAAGACTATATGACTAATGAAGTGAAAGAACCTGAGACAAAGAACCTTAAGAAGGAAGAAGCAAAAGGATCTCTACTATGACTGAGATGATCTTCTTCAATAGGAGGTACCTTTCACTTGTAAAGTTATAGATAGGATGCAGTACAAAATAAGATAGGATGTATCAAATTAGAAAGAAGCATCATAACAGAAGCATTAGAAGTAAGAGCTCGTGACATGGGAAGCAGAAAGTATGTCTAGTACGAATCCCACTGATTACAAAGAATAGGAAGCTCTTAGGAAACCTCATTGATACTTATAGAAAGAAGTAGAGGTCATCATCGATTGGGATCATCATAGTCAATAAAGAAAACATCTGCTAGGTGAGGATATGAAATATCCTTAAGTTTCTCTTGATGGAATCCTTGTCAAAGGATTTACCAATGTGGAAAAAGTCGAAGTCGGGATTAAATCGGCAAGGGTCCAAAAGTTGAAAAAGTCGTTAAAGTCGGGAGTTTTTCGAAAAAGTCGGCAAAATTAAACGGCCAGCCAAAAAAATCAAAAAATCGGGATTTAATCAGCCAACCAAAAAATAAAAAAATCGGGATTTAATCGGGATTTATTCCCGACTTTTTCCACACTGGGATTTACCGATCTAGAAAGTAAGCAAAGTTATTCATCAAGAATTCCAACTAGTGGAATGATGGTATGATGACATAACAAGCAAGCAGGTCTGAAGGATAAATTCCTTTTGAATGACGCTGCTACAAGAAGTCTGGAAGATCAAAAGAAAGATTTGGTATGTATGCTTACATAGATTAGTATGAAATTCAAGTCATATGGTTGCAGATAATATGATCATTGTTTTCATCTTGGGAAATATGAACAAGAAAAGAAGGGATCTCCTCTTCCAAAAGATTGCAGAAAAGCATAAGTCGCACTAGATGAAATCAACATAATATGTTCCCATATGAATCATGAGGAAGCTGACTACAATCAAGGAACTATGATTGGAAGCTCCTGGAAATGAAGTGTGAAAAGATAGAAAGAGATCATGATAATATGCAACTATGGTAAAAGGCCTTCAACATCTGAGGTCCAAGAAAATTTGACTAGAATATCTCCCGAAAAGATGTAAAGACTCTGATGGAAGTCGGAAAAAGATAGAGACCCTTGACAATGGATATGTGGGAGATATGTCAATCTACATGCAAAATGTTGATACTTACAGGAAGATGTCATGGTGAAAAATCATCACAAAGGTAATTTTGATTTGAAGTGTTCATTGATTATTTTTGAACTACTAATATCTAGATGGGCTTATGTAGGACTGCCAAAAGGAAATCTGTAGTGGACCATAGAGAAGGATGTAATGTCCATCTGAAAAATATGGCATGAAAGCAAAATGACATAACACAAAACTAGATGGAAAATCTGATGGATCAATTTCTGATGAGTTGAGGACATGACTAACTCATGAATAAAAGTGATGGATGATCTGTGCCCTATGTAGAAGTTCCCAAAGATGAAGACTCCTTGATGAAGAAGAAATTCATGACATCGAATGAAGCAGCTCTTCAAGCAGCTAGTTGTTTCAGGATCTCCACATGAGGAGCTGTGATAAGTCATTGGTTAAGAGGGAGCCTAAAAAGAAGTTTCTTACTTGGAAAAAACTAGGAAATTCCTATAAGTACATTACTTTGTGATAGGAATGAGTACATTCCTTTATTGGAATATGTCCTCCTTGTTTGAAAAGGAGAGATAGACATGTTGTTTTGGTCTTCACCTGGGAAGACAGAATGGAGGATTGTGTAATCATTTGGCATCTAATGCTCTTTGAGGATGAGATAGGGCATCCAACAGTAAGAGTAGTCGTGGAGGACCGATATTCTTTGTGCGACTGGGGAGTCTAAGAAAAGAAAAGTCCTCATGGAACATATCCCGAGAGAACCTGGGTGGGGTATGTTCTGAGAGAGACAATGATGAGTGTGTTTATAAATCATTGGTCTCGCCAACATTGTGCTGTAATCTTGTGGAGAGATAGAGTTGTTAGTCAAGGCCTTGCTATATAACAATGTTGGTTGATATGATGCGATACAAATGAGTTAAAAATCCTAATTCTTCTTATGAGAGATTCTTTAGATTGAGAAAGTCCAACTACCATTATGAATAGCTCCCTAGTTAAGAGGGAGCGTTGAAAAGTGTAACTAAGTTCAGCCTTCATAATGACATGTAAATATGATTTTATGTAATGAGATGTAAATAAGAAAAATAAAATTATTTTTATTGATTTGCTTCATGGGTTTCGTGAGCAAGGAATTTTGTTTTGAGTCAAGACTCCCATTGAGAGTCTTTAGGATTTATTTGTCATCTAGTCATAAAATGTTAGAGTCATTGTCATGTAATGAAGTCAAGTTACACTTTGTAAAAGAGTCAATATTGTCTATGTAAAGTATCCTCCAAGAACTTGTCATCTATCCTCTTCAAGTCGACCTACAAACAAAGGAAGAAGTTGCTAGATGAAGTCGGCCTAACTCCAGTTGTCAAGTCGGCCTTAAGATCAAGAGGAGAGCGGTATAAATAGATGTACTCGGCCTCCATTCGAATAAGAAACTCAACAAGCCTTTGGTCTAAGAGAAGTGCGAAGAAAGGGTGTAGAAGAGAAGTGTGAAGTAAGGATAGTGAAAAGGTTTCTTTTGGGGCAGCGAATAAGAGTTCTTTTGGATCAGTGAAGGAGGCATTCCTCTGGGGCAATGTGAAGATAGGATTCTTCTGGACAAGCGAAGGAGAATTCTTCTAGGATCTACAAAGGAGAAATTCTTTTGGGGATAGCTAAAGGAGGTTTCTTCTGGGTGACCGAGATTTAGAGACCGAGTTTTCTAGAGACCAGTGAAAAGCCTAGGGACCGAGATTCTCTAGGAAACGTCGAGAAGAAGCAAGTAAAAGATAGAGACCGAGTTTCTCTAGAAAGCACTGAGGACGAGAAGTTCGAGATCAAGCATGGATTCAAGATGAGAAGAGGCAGAGCATCAAGGATAGTGACAAAGATTCTTGGGAAAATACTAGAGTCGAGGGTAGGTGTCCTGGTCTTGGTACTTATCAATTGAAGATCTAGAAGAAGAATTTTGATCGGGTTTTTCTCTCAAGAGGTGAGAGGTTTTGGCCTTGGCTGAGAAGCCTACATACTCTGTCACTTGTCTTTTATTGTGCATATTGGTAATTGTCTTGGTGAAGAGAACACATTAATAAGCTCATGAAGAAAAGATGATAAGCTAAGAAGTAAAAGTATATCACAAGCAATTATCAAGCAAAGAAATTAACTTTGAATGCGTTTGATTTCTCAACAGATCTCCCCCCTTGATCAGGTAAAGCTGAGATCTAATCTCAGCCCTTGATCTTAGGGATAGGGCTTCTCATCGTTAAAGAGACTAAAAGGGAGAAAAGGCAAAGGAGGCTCATTCATTCTTCATGTGTAGCTTTGAAGAAGAGGAGAGGAGGAGAAGAGAGTTTTGCTGAAGGAGAAGAGGGTTGAGATAGTTGAGTTTTGCAGCAGGAAGAGAGACCCTACAGCTTGAATGCAAAGGAGAATAGGCCCGAGTTTCTAGGCAAGAAATCAGGCATGCAGATCGAGGAAGTTCAGGGAGGGGGCATGCAAACTGAGAGGGTGAAAGTAGTCATTTCCAGTGCTGAAATAGAGGAGGGTCAGCGCATTAAATGCAGGACAGAGCACGCATTTCCAGGCAGAAAAGTGTTGAACAACAGCACAAATTCCGCGGTCTGACAGCGTATGTGGCTCAAAAATCGAGGAGAAAGCAGAGTTCTGCCAATGCGAATTTCGAGGAGAGATTCCTGATCTTACAGCCCTGAAATCGAGGTAAAGATTGCTGAGAAGTAACACAAATTTCGAGGGTCAGAGTGCTGATTGTGGCACAAATTCCAAGGTCTGGAAAGTCTGAACAATGGTCCAATTTTCAAGGCTGGCCAGTCTGACAGTGGCATGAATTTCCAAGTGCAGCAGTTTGGATTGTGGCACAAATTCCAAGACAACAGCAGGGAAATAAGTACCTCTGTGATTGTAATTAATGCTATAACTGAGATAAAAGCAAATAAAATCCTCTTCTAACTAGCTTTCCCTTCGGGGTTTTTCTAGGGTTTAGTTGACCAATAATATCAGTGTCCAAATTTGTGCGTATGGATGTGAAATTTATCGACTGAAAGTGAAAAGAAGAGGTAGCTTCTAGTGTTTCATTTGAATTTAGTATTCAAATTTAACATCAGCAGTTTGTTGGAAAATATGGTAGCCATGGTTGGTATTTTCATCTTGGAAAGAAAATGGGAAATTTGAATATTTTAAATTTACCTCCTTAAAGATGACAAGCTGGCTCCACTAAATGTTAGGTCGGTTGGGCCCCGAAGCGGCACCCATTCGACCCCCACTTGAAGGCTATACAAAGGAGATCATTTCTCCTCATTTGGACACATCAATTTTTGTCTCATGCATCTCTGATCCAGCAAAATTACAGGAGAGCCGAAATTTCAGGAGGCTGCCAGAATTCTAGGGAGGGCCGAAATTTCAGGAACTTGGATTTTCACATGGCACTGGATCATGATTTTGGTTACTGGTTTAGCTATTACGTTGCTATCATTATTTTCTGATGTATTCATGAATTTGGAACTCTCTCTCACTTAAGGAAAGACTTTTTCTGGGTTTTCCCCTTGTGGGTTTTGCCTTGGTTATGAGCCTAATTTCTGTATCTCGTCTTATGGTTTCATGGTTATATTTTACTGCTCTTTTCATGTTTTATTGGTAGAATGTCTAAACTGCATAATGATATTGTTAAATTCTATATGAATGCTAATCATGATCTGTTGAAGCTGTAATTGTGTTGTTTTCTTATGCCCTAAGCAAAAATTCAACATGGTATCAAAGCTAGGGGGGCATTAAAGAGCAGCCTAATTCCTTCCGGAACAGCTAAATTCTTCCTCTCTTGCAAGTGCGAATTTTGTTATGTTGCTTGTGGAATGTTGCTTGAGTGTTGAGCTTGGAGGGGAGCTAGAGGGTGTATCTTGCCTTCCTAGTCTTAAAACCACCTCAAAACCCCAATGCTTTCCTTCAATGAGGCTAGAAACCCTGACAAAATCAATATAGCTTGAGACTTCACCTGCACAAATGAAACAAAATTTTCCCAAAACCCCAATCGCTGCAAAACAAGGGTTAAAAATAATTTACAAAATTATTCTACAAAATATTCACAGGATATTTACAAATATACAATGCTTGTAAATAAATTATTTTTCGAGAGAATAAATTTTGAATAATGGTAGTGGATCAATGTATTTTTGAAAGTTAGAATGTTGGCCACACCCTTTAGCAAAGTAAGCACACCATATAAAAATTCCTAGAGCCCAAACAAGGTCGGCTCTTACCCAAATTTTGTGAACTTGGGGCCCAAGGGCTAGTGTACCTGCAAATCTCTAAATATTTCTCAAGCAGACTTGTTAGATCATATGGTGAATCAGATCACCTAACATAAAACCAAATTTTACCAATAGAATGTTTTTATCACCGACAAATGAAATAACAAGCTCGTAAATAATTTTAACACAATATAGGAAAGCACATAACTAGCACTTACCACAGATCAATGGAATAAGAACACCACGAACTAAACCCCAAAGTCTTTCTTATTATGATGTCAAACGATCCCAGCAGAGCAATGACTCAACATCAGCATCACAAATTTACAACATCCACTTGATAGCCTAGACCAGAATTTTCATCATGACTTGAGAAGCAAAATGGCTTCTATTTATAGATAAATCCCTCCAAGTGAAAAATAACAACCTGTTGGCTTGATCCCCGTCAAAATAATCTCGACCGTCGATAAATTTTTGATCATCTTTCAATCTCCACAGTTGAATATTTTATTTTGAGGAAAATTCGAAATTTTCTTGAAAACCACTTTTAATTAATCCAAAAATTAATATTTTGGATTAATTTCCTCAAAAATTTGACTTCGACTTAACCACCAAGGTCCAAGGGCTTAATTTTTCTTAAAATATCCATTTTGCCTTGGTGGGAGACCTCCAAAATTGAACTTTTCTTTCACCCACAAATTTTCCAGTTGGGGAAATTTTAATTTCTCTATAATTACTTTTGACTCTAAATTAATTAATTTTCTGGCTTAGGATTTAATTTTATTTTTGGCAAAAAAATTAATTAGTTGACACAAGAGGGAATTGATATTTTTTCCACCCTCAAATACTTTAGCCATGTTATCTAAATATGAGGAACCATGCACTGAAATATTTTTACATCAGATATTACAAATAATTCAACCCTCAAAGGGGGAACACACATTCGTTATAGACCTTTATGACATTACCCAATTCTACGACACAATATGATCTAGTATAGACCAAGTGATTTGTAATAAAATAATTTAGCCAAATAGCTTAAATTATTCCCAAACCACTTTTACAAAGACTCGATATAACACTAAGACAAACCTAAGACCTTGTCAATGAATTCCACCCTAGCTTTGAGGTTTAAGCTGGAAGAAAGACTTTGTCGATTATTCGTGTTTAAAAACACACATAATGCGGTGAGGTTAAAAAACCTCCTAGGTAGAAATTCATTGACAAAATCAAAGGCTTACCTAGGTGTTGTTACAAAATTAAATGGTCATACTAGTCATTTACATTACAACTTGCAGAATTTGGCTTTACAATGATACAACAATTTGTTGGCTAACGATTCTGAACTTTGAAAAAATTTGTACACTGCTTCCTTGGACTTGTG
Source organism: Pinus taeda (assembly GCA_000404065.3). NCBI lineage: Eukaryota > Viridiplantae > Streptophyta > Pinopsida > Pinales > Pinaceae > Pinus > Pinus taeda. The sequence goes on along the minus strand of APFE030151079.1, from coordinate 47,871 downwards.
ACAAAATGAGTGCAACCACACCCATAGAGATGACCTGAGGCACCCAAAGCTAGCCTTTGGACGCATGGAGATGCTTTGATGCTTGATTTGAGGACCCTTCCTCAAATTGAGGTTGATCATGATGCTCGAAGACTCATCCAACCCTTCCATTGCACATTTGGAGCATTTAGAGCCCCAAAAGGGCATGATGTCATGTGGATTGAGGGCTAATGGCTCACATGTGTGGGCAATTATTGCCATATTTTATTTGTTGAGTTATTGGGTTTCCTTGTAACTAAATTTATTTTGTGTCTACTCAAAATTAAACTTGTTTTAGGGGCTTCTAGTTGAATTAATGGAAGTGATAGGCCTCCTACAAAAGGAGGATCACTGCATTCATTTTCCATCATCACTCTTGTGGATTTCAACCTCTCTAAAAGAGCTCAACTTAACCTCTTGCAATTTCGCTACTTGTGAAGATGTGATCATATGTGGAGTTTTTGCTATTACAGACTAGCTTGTTTATTGGAGACATCTTTTTGGGATTGAAAGAAGGTATTTCCTTGGAAAATTTGTGAGTATTTATTGCATATCTTTATCGTTTTACATGTAATGGAATATTGCTAGGGTTTTCTATTGTTCGTTGTCTAAATGCAAATTTTTATTGGAAAGTCTTAGTAAACTATTGCATGTTTAATCTATTTTCCTTGAAACTAGAAGAGATCTTAGAGAGCATTTCTTTTAGTTAGTTTCTCCCCTCATAAAAAGAGGGCTAGGGTTTAGAAGTGAAAATTAGGGTTTCCTCCCTTACTCCATGCATGAATTTGATATTTGTATGGTTTAAACCCCTAAGACTCTGTCACCCAAGTAGGGAAAGGCATTGGAATCCCATTGATGATCAAATTCATTAAACTCTTACCTTTTTCCTCTTTCTTTAACTTTTCAACCCTTCAAGGCAAGCCACTAGTGCTAGGGCACGAGTTGAATTCAACTAGGGCTTGAGCCATTGAGGCGTTGGAGCTAATTTGGCATTCTTTCACCTTGCTTGATCTCACAAACTGAAAATTTTGTTCATGGTAGAAATTGTCTCATCAAGGATGACATCATCAACACTAGGCAATTTAGTGCCCTGATAAACCATAGTTCTATACAAGGCTGCACCTTAGGGCTTGTTGAACGTTTACCATCTCGTATTGTTCATCATACCTTTAATTAAACCTTTTCTTTGTGCTTGTCTACCTAGACGCACTATTATTGAACCATATCTTGAAACGTTAAGCCTCGAGCACTATTTTCTTTCCTTAGTTTATGGTACGTTGCTCCTTGACGTAAAGAATTGTGACCAAATACAATTAAGAAGTACCTTGCTTAAGCCATCCACATACATCACATTGAACTAATTGACTTAGAACATCCTTTAGGTGATATATATTGGGAAGCCTCCAGTGTGGTGAAATTCCACTAAAGAGCAAGAGGTTGAGTGTTAAGGTGACAGTGGCAACCAATTCATTCTTGTACCTTGTGAGGCCTCTCACAAGGCCTACTAGATTTTTGAGACAACATTTCCCATTTGATCATCACTGAAGTAGTACTAGTAAGTACGAACTAGTAGTATGATTGAATTTGTATCATGTAAAGATTCTAGTTTCTAAATTCTAGCAAAAGTTAAATCTTTATGTCTACATTTCATTTGTGTATGTGTAATTTGTTAATATACATATGTGTGTGTTTGCACGCCTGTATTGCTAGAAAACAAAAACAATAAACTTTTTTGGGGTTATAAGATAGCCCAAACTATCTAGAGCAGATTATTGTTCTTTATTAATTGTGCATCTCTATGATGGCATAGACTCATCTTTATGGATGTTTGGATGATTAGACAGATAAGAAAATCCATATGGGGTACTATTATATTAATAGGCATTTTATTTCTATGGAAAAGGTGCACAGTAAATGGGGTGTTGAATGTTCTACAAGGTGAGCAGTAGAAAACAATTTTTTGATCTGATAATTACTACCTAGTGATCTTCAATCGATTTGTTTCATGCCAATGATATCATTGAGCAATTATACACATAAAATATCAATAATAAATGCAAGGAAAACAATAAAGATCGTAGAAAGACAGCCATGAACAATAGAGAAAATATTTTTACCCTTGGAAACCCAACCTTGGGAGAAAACCCAACAACTTTTCTTTAGGAGAAATTATTCTTTAGCAAGGTTTACAAATCCAATTTGTCTAAAAATATGTGCCAAGTACAAATCCAAATACCAGTCAAAACCTAGTCAAAGAAGTAGCAAGTCAACACTAGTCTAACCAGTGAAAATGCTCAGAAGTCAACGCTAGTCAAACGTTCAGCTTGTGGTCAATCCTCAGCCCTGCGACTCCTGCAGTCAAACCTTCTACAGCTCGGTCAACTTGGTCAAACTTGGCCCAAAACCGCTCAGTTAGCTCAGGTCAAACTCAATTAAACGGAGAAAGAAACAACTCACTCAAACAATCAACTCATCCTCCTTTTCTCCACACATGCAGATGTCCAAGAGACCTCAAAAAGATGAAGAAGAAACTCACTTTCTTTGGGTAGAAAATAAGATGTCACATCATCTATATATACTAGTTGAATGGGGGTAAATTAACCCAAGGGACAAAACCTTTCATGAGTTGGGCCGACTTGGAGACCTCTTTGGCATGCGAGAATATCTCTCGACGCTACACAAATATCAACATGGAGGAATACACCACTTTATATAGGGACATTGCTACATCCAAATCCAATCTAGTAGTGAAGTTTGCAACTAGGATAGAAGATTTTAGGAAAGATACTGATTATCTTGAAGTTGGAGCCAAAGCAAACATCCTTTTTGTCTTTTATTACATAGGGACGATGAATGGATGTGCCTTTTCTTTGGCCAAAAATGGATGAATTTATGATGTAATTGTCGATTTTTGTAGCTGGGGCAAGTACTTCTAGCCTTGTTACTTGACTAGAAGGACTTGCGTTTTACCTATTTAGGAGCTTTGCATACATCTTGATTGCATGTGACATGGGGAGTTTGCATTTTGATTTCATGTGACATGTGGAGTGTGCAAGTGGGTTGCTTGCTAAATGTGGAGTTGCATGCATGTAGATGTGTTGCATGTGACATGCATAAGATACGCATATAAAGCAAGCTAAATTTATGACTGATACTTGAATTGATGTAAAGAAAACTAAAGATAAGAAAGTTAACTAAGGTTAACTTATCTTCAGTTAACTTGACAAGCTACTTTTGGTCATCGATCTTAGCTTAGAAAAGTTATAAATTGAGCCCAAGGATTGAGGCAAAGACACAACAACAGCACAAGGTTGAGAGTGGCATCTCAGTGAGCATGTACTAGGTCTGAGAGAGTGTAGAGGGGCTGGAGATCCAGATCTGCAAGGGAGAGCATATCTGTTGGATCAGATCCAGAGTATTGTAATCTATATTTACTCAGTTGGGATATTATCCAAGGACGGAAGCCCAAGTAAGTTCTAAGTTTTATTAATGATGAACTGATTTGTTGGGCAGAAACCTGTTTGTGATTCATGTGATTCAGATCGTTAATTGTGTCTGCTAAATATTTTAATTAAGAATCTAGCTATGTGTTTGTTCAGTAATTTATTGCTTGGAATTAAATACCAGGTGTTGGGTTCTAGAAAATTTAACAGTAACCTGTTTTGCACAATAGCAAAATATTAGATATGTTGTTCAAAATAAAGTAAAACATGCAACTACCATATCAATTTGTAAAAGAAAGTTTCGAAGACTCACTGCAGTTTTTTAATACATTCATAAGTTGGATTTCTTTGGGCAAGTACCGTGTCGACTTCAGCTTGAGCCTTTACCAATTTGTCTGGATTCTGTATGTAGAAAGTCAAAAACTATTATTTCAAAGCATCAAAGACAGGCATAGCACTCTCGAATGAATTCTATTATTATTCAAATATTTCATTAATTAGTCTTTATCCAGACTCTCAAACTTAAGGCTAATAAATTCATCATAGTTATCGAAATTTTTCTGGTGAATTTGACAACTATGTCACAATCAATAGTTAAATGTTACATACTTGTGCAAGCATAAACACAGCCCATGTAAGTACTGCTGCTGTAGTTTCATGCCCAGCAATTAACATTGTCATTAGATCATCTCTAAGCTGAACAAATAAAAATTAGGCTTTCAAATACTAAAAATCATATATATATATATAAACTCACTAACAGATCAACTACTAAAATATGTGCTAAATTAAAATTAACTGCATTGTCTTTCTGAACATTCAAAATTCAAAATGAAGTTTGTAACAAGAACATCTCCATCTATTCTCATGATATTATACATGTGACTGAGATTACAAGAAATGCTTGCCTGTCTATTGTCAACATCTTCTCCCTTCATATCAACTAGAAATCTGAGCAAACTTGCATCCTGTCTCAATTTAATTAAATCACAACTTTACTAGTTTGAAATCAATTCATCAAGGTTTTCATAATCGGTTCTTTTGCAGCTAAAAAATATTTAGAACAGCACCGACCGTTCATATCATATTGCATCAATGTAAAACCAGAGTCACTCACCAAAATAAAAGGACTTAACACAACTTACTTTCACTTTAGAGTAATCTCTTCCTTGAAGAGCCTCGATATCGTCTTCCTGCATTTTAGATTTCAAACCAAAATTTGTATCAATTACTAGAATTCATTCTAACAATTGAATGCAAATTTATTTCTCAAAAGATGTTTTTTTTCCAAAGGGATCCATCAGAGGATCCAGAGGTAGAGAAATTAAATTAAATCAAATCAAATTATATCAATGTCTACTCAGGACAATTAAATGGCTAATAGGACTGTAAAAATAATACAATATTGAAAGGGAAGGAAGAGCATTAATCATCTCCAGTACAAAATGGAAATAATGGGGAAGGGGCAATTAAGCACAATGTGTGACCTGAAACAATAGGCAAATGGGAATGTAGGCAGAAAACAGAGTTATTTATAGAGAAAATAACTATGAGCACCCCACTGATCCTAACATTTAACTCTCACTGAGGTTTTTGTTTATCTGCCAGGAGGAACCCCCGTCCCCACAGCACCGTTCCTCTCCCACCCTGACTGGTTGAAACTTGAATATGAAGTGAAAGTGTAGCAGAGCTAAAGTGATTATTCAGCACTTGGGCATACCCTTTAGCATACAGGTTTCTCTTGCAGATCAATGGAGGTGGATTGTTAGCAAATTTGATAAGAAAAACTTCTAGTTTGGTCTATTCTTGACTTGCCACTTCTTGTGTGCATAACAGTTATGGACAAAATTTTAGCAGCATTGTATTATTGTATGTTTCTTTTCAAAGCGACTTACAAAGGTTTAGAACATGTGCTCTGGAGTTTTCTCTGGTGAAAGCAATACAGGGTGACTGGGTTGCCTTTGGTGGCTTCGGACATTTGTACCTTACCTTATGTTCAAAAGGGTGTGAACCTTCCTAATGTCCAAGCCCAGAGGATGGCCCTTGCAGGAAAATGGGTCATGAAGGCAGTGGAAGATGATACTCCATGGCAAAGCTTAGTGCATCATCAAACTCAATAGGCTCATCATATTCGAGGGACTAAATACCCGTTTTAGTTCTATGACATTATTGGTAATGCAGGAGTCTTTGTGATATAGGGTTCAGTTCCATTCAAGAGGATGCGGACAGCTTGGCAAACAATCTCCGGGTTTCTCAGTTGGCAGTTTGAGGGTCATTGAGGTGGGATCTAGCCTCCTTGCCAATCTGGACATTCTATTTGTTTGAGGGTCCTTGAGGTGGGATCCAGCCTCCTTGCCCATCTAGACATTCTAGCTGGTCAAAGGTCAACTAGTGCTCTCTTTAAGGTATGTTGGTTAAACATTGGCTTGGAAAGGCCTTTTTTCCAGAATGATTGTTAGAATGAAACATTCAATGATGGCATATTCAGAAGACACTTAACTGTGCTCAAAATCTTTATAGTGTGGACATGGTTGTTCTCATGAGTCTTTATTGTATGATTCTAGAGAATTATTTATATATATTACAGAAGCAAGGGGAAGGGATTATCTAGAAGCCTTGGCAATGGCAAAGTGGGAACCCCAAGTTGCACGAAACGTGCAAACATTTGCATGCTTCCAAAACAGGAAAATCTGGAAACATGACCCACCCACCCCCAAAATGGAAACATTGGTGGAAACATCAGATATATATAACACACTATCTTGCAAGAAAAACCATGTCTATATTAATTCTCGTAGACGACTTCCCGATGCAAAACCCAAAAATAGCCTTTATATATGAGGCTATACATCCAAGATTCAAAATCAACCTCTATACATGAGGTTATACATCCAAAATCAGCCTTTATGAATGCCTATATGTGCTGAAAATGAAATAAAACATGAGATAAAGACAAGTACAATTACATATCCTAATAATCATCATCCTCATCATCAACAACAAAAATAGAACATGCCTGTTCAGCAAAACTAGAGCATAGATTGATTAGAGATAAATAATTTTGTGGAGTGATTAGAGAGATAATTCAGTCGTATATTAAACATTTTTTGCCAATAGAAGGGCCCCACAACCTTCTTGGGTGCTTGAGTGAGCCCGCACAAGCAAAAACAACTACAAAAACAGCGCGGATTTGAGCTGAAACAGGAAATCCCATGCAGATATTTCTGCAATGTTCTGATATTACCAAGCGTTTCCAGTCCAAGTATGCCCGGTTCGGGGTTGTTTCCTCAAACATAGTGGGAAGCCTATTTATACCTATAATGAGCTAAAGAACATTTATGACTTGGTGTAACACTTCTTTGATGCACGGTTCAACTTAAATAAATGATGGGGACTTGGATATCTAGTAGGCAGATGGCTTTGGTAAAATTAATCCATTTGGAACGCTTGTGCTTCCTTTTAACATAAAGCTTGAGGTTGGTTGTTGCTTCATCATAAATTAGCTATCAAGAGTAGGTTGCACAAAGTTGGTGTTACTAATTCAGCCAATGTAATGTGCAGTAAAGAGGAGACTCTGCAGCATGTTTCTTGACAATGTCAGTCTGCTTGTGGATTGATTAGAGATAAATAAGTTCGATAAATAAATTTGTGGAGTGATTAGAGAGAACTTTCAGTGGTAGATTGAACTTCTTTTCCCAACAGAAGGGCCGCACACCCTTCATGGGTGCTTGAGTGAGCTTGCACAAGCAAAAAAGATAACAAAACAAGGTGAATCTGGGCTGAAAATTCATTGGTCCTACCGTCTGGCGTTTCCAAATCAGAAAATGCCATATATATGTCTCGGTAGTGTTTCAGCATTTTCGGGTGTTTTCGATCTAGGTATCCCTGGTTGGGGGTTGTTTCCTGCAACATTTTACGAAGCCAATTTATGCCTATAGACTATGAAATGAAGGATATTTATGACTTGGTGCAACACTCCTCTGATCCAGGGGTTCACCTTAAATATATAATGGGGACTTCAAGATCTTGTGGGCAGATGGTTTTGGTAAAATTAATCCATTTGGAAGGCTTGTGATTCCTTTAAACATAAAGCGTCACGTTGGTTATTGCTTCATCATAAATCAGCTATCAAGAGTACGTTGAACAAAGTTAGACTTACTAGTTCATCATGTGTAATGTGCGGTGAAGAGGAGACTCTGCAACATGTTTTTTGACAATGTCAGTCTGCTTGAGCTTTTTAGTCATGGTCACGAGCTGAATTTCAATCTCTATTTGTATATCTACTCTTCTGGAAGGGACCTTGTTACCCCTCATTTGAACAAGGCTACATATAGACATTTTTTCACCTTACATAACAGAGAAACACCATTGTAAGTGCAAGGATGCAAGCTAAAGCCTTGTAGGCCATGTGAGTCTTTGTATTGAGATGTCCAAGACCTATTACGTTCGGCCATCGCCGGTCCCATTCATATCTGCTTTTAGCTCATTTCATCCTGTATGGTTTATGGGTGCATCTGGATATGTAGGGGTGATCGAGGTTGTAGGGTCAGTTTATCCCATGTCATATGCACCTATGTCATACTACATGGCCATGTGTCATAGGGTCTATATGCCTCCTTGGCCTAGGTGTAGTATTTATCAGCCAATTCTCAAAATGGCAATCTCATGGTTTTCAGCAGTTCACGTTTACCAATGCATTTGGTCCTTTTACATATCCAATTAGCAGGGTCACTAAGGTCCCAGCAACCCTGTTAAACGAGCACACACAGAGCAAGGACCCATTGTCAAATAGACAGTGAACTAATAGAAAACAAATTACTGGAAATATTTAGCATGACCGGTCGTTTTCAATGTACAGAATTTAATCTAACCAAATATGTGACTAAATCTTAGTTAGGACTTGTTGTCGCTTGGATTGTACAGGCACCGCGACAATGGCTCAGGGCAGCGGTTGTCATTCTGAACCCCGCCCACTCCGTTCTAGCTATCTCCCAACAACAGGCTATGGGAGGTAGTCCCTATGGAAATGAGATGATGGAAAGCAAGCTGGGAACCAACTTGCCTGGGAAAAACAGTTGAGTGGCCTATCTGCTTGGTGAAAATTTAGCAAGATTAAGGATTCGATTAAACTTGGAATTGAAACCAGTGCCTTATAGAGTTCAAAGTTCTTGCTTATTATAGATTATGACCAAGTAAACAGATGGAAAACCATTGCTTATATGATTAACTAACCTATAAGAGATGCAACTCCTACAACCTAAGTGTGATGCAAGGATCTTGTTTAATTTTGGATTATATGTCTAATCTAAATGGAACATTTCTCTTAATTGTTTTGAGAAATAGTCTTCGGAGTAGGTTGTGAGATGAAAGCCAACGGGAAGCAAGCAAAGGCTTGATTAATGATGCCTCCCCCTTTGTTCCAACCACCCAATGCCTCCAACATTGCAAAGACTGTGGCTATGACAACTGCAAGGTCACTGTGTTAACCCCTAAGAAGGGTTGAATCCCTCAAGCTAGATGAGAGAGGGTTGTCCTAAGAGTCTTAATTTAAGATTGTTTATGTGATTGAAGTACTTAATGTTGATTAATTCATGGCAAGAGTAATTATCAATGTATTGAAAGACAACCTTAAACAAGAACAATTGTTCGATGATACAAGTGCCAATAATAAACAAGAGATCCTCTAGATACAATTGCTCAAAAAGAAAGATCCACAATAGATAAACAATAGAGCAACAATAGTGATTTAGTATGATAAGCCAATGACCATTATCCAGAAAAGACAATTGTTGAAGTTTCTAAGTCTACTAGTTAGAAACCCTCCATGCACTTTATCTTATTTATTCCTACCTACTTGTTTTGTTACTTAACAAGTTATTTACGATGTAAATACTGAAAATAAACACTAGTGCATGCTCAACATATTACAGATCAACAACTGAAGGAAATAGAAACAATCACACCAAATGACATCATTATTTTTGGACCCATGTCCCCGGAAAAACCCAATGTGGGAAAACCGGTGCAGCTATCTGAGGATTTTCTTATTAAGCAATATCAGAGTACAATCTGGGTAACAAATTCTATCTACCCAACAGAGAATTTCCTTGGCAGTAATACCTCTCAGTTTGAGACAGACGTCTGTTGATTTCAGGTAGCATCGGATGTGCTCTAACCACGAAATTTGGTGGAGAGGTTGGGGCACATAAGATCTCCAATACCAAGAAAGGGTTTGGGCAAACTCTAAACATATCAGAAGATATTAAAATAATTAATATTTTTAATGGAGTCCCTAAGTCTAAACTTAGGGAAAATAAAATATTGATGTGTATTAATATGAATATGTGTTAGAATGGTCCAAAAGACATGGATCAAGCCAGATCTAATCTTAGTCGTTGATTAGCGACTTAATCTCAACCATTGAGATGTCGACAGAAAAAGTATAAGAGGAGGCTTGAGGGGCACTTGGGGAACACACTGAGGGAGACCAATCAATTCAATTTCTTGAGCAGCGTTTGCTGAGAAATTGAACCAGTGGTCTGGAGAGCAGTCAGGACGCAGCTAGTACGGAACAAAGAGACGAGAGATTAGCACAGAAGAGGCAGAAGCAGAGCCAGAGGAAGCCACACAGAGGCAGCAGAGACTGTGCAGAGCCAGAAGGGCCTGTGTCATCCACGCAAAGGATGCAGGAGTGACGCAGAAGCCCAGAGAGGCTGCGCAAAGCCTCAGTAGGCTGACGCAAAGGGTTTCAGGTTGAAGTAGAGGGTTTCAGGCTGTAGCAGAGGTCAGTAGGGCCTACGCTGGGTTTAGAAAAGTGCTAGAAGTTTGTCTATCTGTGGGTAAGCCAGTTTGGCACCTTGTTGTACAAGAAAATTGTTGAATAATAAAATCCTCCCTTGCTGCACCAGTTTTCCCACGTTGGGTTTTTCCGGGGACATTAGTCCAAAATAACTATGCCAATCTGTGCATATGTGTGTTTCTGTATTATGGTGTGATATCTTCAGCAGTATTTATTTTGACGTTTGTTGAAGTAATTTCATGAATAACTTATGATGAAATAAAGTAGGAAAAATAAATCAGTTGCCGCAGTGATAGAATTTTCACATGGTATCAGAGGAAGTAATCATAGACAAAATGGGAAAATCAGTTATGCATCGAGACCACGATGCAGAGGCATCCACCTCAGGGGACTCATGCAAATCTTCAGAAGATTGCACAAGAGAGAGAGAGATTTCGATTTCTCTATGTTGGCTTCCAAGTTGGAAGAAGAAGTGGCGTGCATGACTAGTGCTGCATCATCAGAAGTATGGTATATAGATAGTGGTGCCTCATGGCATATGACAGGAACCAGGGAATGTTTCTTGGAATATCGAGAAGAGAAGATGAAATTTCAGATCACCATGGAGAACAAGGCAAAGTGTACTCCAATAGGAAAGCATACCATAGTTTTTCAGACAAAATCGGGAGAGCGGTTTCGTGCCACAAATGTGTTGCATGTGCTAGGATTGGGGATGAACTTACTTTCTGTGTCACAACTACAATGCAAGGGCTATGACATCTACTTAATCAAGGAAAAGGTATACGTCAAACACCCGAGCTGGAAAAAGAAAGTGCAGATCGGGATCAAAAGTAATCGGTTGTACAGATTACAACTAGAATCTCCAATGGCACAAATAGGCAGTCATGGGGGAAAAGACTTGAACGAACTATGGCACAGAAGGATGGGTCACTTGCACCATGGAGCTCTGAGAATTCTCAGGAGCACTGTAACAAGAGTTCCAGATTTGAGTACGAAACGAGATAATGTATGCAGGGGATGTGCTCTAGGAAATTATGCCAAGGCAACATTTCCTAGAAGCAACCACAGGGCCAAGAGTGTACTAGGATTGATACACTCAAATATCTGCGGACCTATGTCCGTCAAAGCTCTCAGCGGTGCCAAGTATTTCCTTACTTTCATTGATAACCACTAGAGGAAAACTTGGATCTATTTTCTGAAAACCAAGGATGAGGTTTTCTGTCAATTCAAGGAGTTCAAGGCTCTAATGGAGAATCTGAAAGGTAAGAAAATAAAAGTCTTGCGCTCAGATAATGGTGGAGAATATGTCGATAAGGACTTCACTGATTATTGCACTAAGGAGGGCATCATAAGAGAGTGGACAACTCCCTATAATCAAGAGCAGAATGGGATGGGAGAAAGGAAAAACAAGACTATTGTAGAAGCAGCTAGGGCGATGTTGTATGATCAGGATATGCCAAAATTCCTGTGGGCAGAAGCATGCAACACAGTTGTCTACGTTCAGAACAGGACTCCTCATCGGGCATTGGGCAAGATTACTCCAGAGAAAGCCTTCACTGGGAAGGCACCTGAAGTCAGTCATTTCAGGATGTTTGGGAGTTTGGCATATTGTCGCATACTCGAAAAAAAGACGAAGAAGCTGGATCAAACTGCAAAAAAGGGGTATCTGGCAAGATATAGCAAGAAGATGTAAAGTTCATGGAGGACAAAGCTTTCAGAAGATCTCGCAAAATGCCTTCCAAGGAGCAGTCGAAAGAGGATCCGTTGGTCATGCCTATTCAACCAACAGAAGTGAAGAATCCTTCCTCAGATCGGGAAGATTCTCAGGATGAGGAAGAGGAGCAAACAGAAGCACCTGTTGGCAGAGGAAGAACCAGCAGAGAACTTCGTCAGATTCTGTGTGAGGAAGAAAACTTCATTAGAGAGCCAAGGAACAGTAAAAGGGAGCGAAAATAGCCAGATAGGGATCAGGCGTTAGTACCTCAGGATGGAGAGCCTGCCAGCTTCAAGGAGGCAGCTCAGCATCAGGTCTGGCTAGATGCAATGGTGGAGGAGTATAACTCAATAATGGTAAGCAATGTCTGGGAGGTGGTGTCAAGGCCTCAAGACAGATCTGTGGTAGGATCAAGATGGATCTACAAGATCAAATATGCTGCAGACAGCAGTATTCAAAACTACAAGGCCAGGTTTGTGGCTAAGGGGTATGCTCGAAAGGAAGGGATTGACTATGAGGAAACCTTCGCCCTAGTAGCCAGGTATACATCTATTAGGACCGTGATATCTCTTGCAGCCCAGATGGGATGGGAGATCCATCAGATGGATGTCAAGACAGCATTTCTAAATGGGGTAATAGAAGAGGAAGTATACATTGAACAACCAGAGGGCTTTGAAACACATGAGAAGAAGTCTCATGTATGCAAACTAAAGAAAGCCTTGTATGGGCTGAAGCAGGCACCAAGAGCGTGGTATGGTCGAATAGATGGCCACTTGCAGAAGATGGGGTTTGTGAAGAGTGACACGAATCTGAATCTCTACTATCTAGTCGTAGAGAGCGAGCCACTTATCTTAGTATTATATGTGGATGACCTCTTCCTAACAGGATCACGTAGACTCATTGAAGACTACAAGAAAAATCCAGCCACAGAGTTCGATATGAAGGATCTGGGACGAATACACTATTTCCTAGGGTTGGAAGTTTGGCAGCAAAAAGGAGAAATCTTCCTTGGGCAAGGAAGGTATGCTACAGAAATCCTAAAAAGGTTCGGAATGGGAGACTGTAGACCTATGGCTATGCCAATGATCACCAACTGGAAGAAGATTGATGCATCAGAAGACAAGGATGTCGATCCCACCCTATATCGACAGCTCATAGGGTCCCTGATGTATCTAGTCAATACTAATCCAGATATTTGCTATGCTGTCAACACTCTCAGTCAGTTCATGGTGGAAGCAAAGAGGGTTCACTGGGCAGCAGCCAACACATTCTCAAGTATTTACATGGAACAGTTCATTATGGGCTCTTGTACAACAAGGGGAAGGGTATTAGATTGAGTGGATTTACTGATGTCGATTGGGCAAGAAGTTTAGTGGATCAAAAAAGTACATTTGGGTACTGTTTCAACATTGGATCAGGAATAACCTCCTGGTGCAGTTGGAAACAGAAGTCCGTGGCTCTGAGCTCGTCTGAGGCAGAATATATGGCAGCAAGCACAGCATCGTGTGAGACCATATGGCTTAGAAAACTGCTAGTAAACCTATTCAAAAGAAATATGGAGGGGGCTAGGATCATGTGTGATAATCAGAGTTGCATCAAACTCTCTGAGAATCCAGTATTTCATGATAGGTCAAAGCATATTGATATCCGGTGTCACTTTGTCGGAGATTGTGTCCAACAAAGAGCTGTACAGTTGAGCTACACTCCTACAGGGGAACAAGTGGCAGATATCCTCACCAAGGCACTGGTAAAGTCAAATATTGACTACTTCAGGGAAAAGACGGGTATGGTAAAGAAGCCCTTTCAGAAGTAGTGCGTTAGCAGCACAAATGAAGAGGGAGTTGCAGTGTAGATGCAGTGTTCGGAGAAAGGACCTACAGCAGCACAGATGCAGAGGAAGTTGCAGTGCGGATGCAGTGTTGGGAAAAAGGACCAGTAGCAGCACAGATGCAGAGGGACTTGTCGTACAGATGCAGCAGTGGCAATACAGAGTCATGGGCAGCAATACAGGAGGCAACAGTGCAGAGGATGTTGGGCAAGAAGGCCTAGCATTAGTACAGGTACCGATGCCGGATGATAAGAGTAATACTCAATAAGGAGTATTGCTAGAGCACAGTCCTCGCTAAGAGAGAGTGTTGGTTTGGGGTAGCATCAAATGTGCTCTAGCCACGAAATTTGGTGGAGAGGTTGAGGCACATAAGATCTCCAATACCCAAAAAGGGTTTGGGCAGATTCTAAACAGATCAAGGGATATTAAAATAATTAATATTTTTAATGGAGTCCCTAACTCTAAACTTAGGGAAAATAAAATGTTAATGTGTATTAATATGACGCTGTGTTAGAATGTTCCAAAAGACATGGATCAAGCCAGATTTAATCTTAGCCGTTGATTAGGGACTTAATCTCAATCATTGGGATGTCAACAAAAAAAGTATAAGAAGAGGCTTGAGGGCCATTTGGAGAACACACTGAGGGAGACCAGACAGTTCAATTTTTGGAGTGGGGTTTGCTGAGAAATTGAACCAGTGGTCTGGAGAGCAATCAAGAGGCAACAAATATGGAACAGAGAGACAAGAGATCAGCACAAAAAAGGCAGACGCAGAGCCAGAGGAAGCCACGTAGAGGCAGCAGAGACTACGCAGAGCCAAAAGGGCCTGTGTCATCCACGAAGAGGCCACAGGAGTGATGCAAAAACCCAAAGAGGCTACGCAGAGCCTCAGTACGTTGACGCAAAGGGTTTCAGGTTAACGCAGAGGGTTTCAAGTTATCGCAGAGGTCAGTAGGGCCTACACTGGGTTTAGAAAAGTGTTGGAAGTTTGTTTATCTGTGGGTAAGCCAGTTTCGCACCCTGTTGTACAAGAAAATTGTTGAATAATAAAATCCTCCCTTGCTGCACTGGTTTTCCCACATTGGATATTTCCAGGGACATTAGTCAAAAAAAACTGTGTCAATGTGTGCATATGTTTGTTTCTGTATTACGGTGTGATCTGCAGCAATATTTATTTTGATGTTTGTTGAAGTAATTTCATGAATAACTTATGATGAAATAAAGTAGGAAAAATAAATCAGTTACTGCAATGATAGAATTTTCACAATGTCACGGCTAAAACCCCAAATAATCCTTTCAGTAGCTCCTCAACTCCAATCTGCCCCAAAAACCCCAGCGTCTGCCTTTATGGACTGCGTCAACCCCTCTCTGCCCAGCACTGGCATTGCGTCCCCCTGAATGGGTCTGCATCAGACTTAGGATGCCCTGCCTCAGCCTTCTAGCCCTCTGCGTCAGCAACGCTGGCCTCTCTGAGGCTCTGCATAGCTCCCGGCTGCCTCTACGTGGCCCTGCATGAGCTCTGGCTGCTACTGTGTCACTCTCCTCGGCTACTGCGCTGCTCTCCCGGCACTATCTCTACCTCTCTGTACTCAATGGCCCTCAGCTGCAACTCCGATCACTGATTCTATCTCTCTTAGTAAACCCCGCTCTAGAGAATAGAATGATTGATCACTCTGGTGTACTCTCCAAGTGACCCTCAAGCTTCCTCTTATACTTTTCTCGTTGACATATCAACGACCGAGATTAAGTCCCTAATCAACGGCTAAGATTTGATCTGACTTGATCCGTGTCTTTTGGACCATTCTAACACAGTTTTATATTAATCCACATTAATATTTTAATTTCCCTAAGTTTAGACTTAGGGACTCCATTAAAATATTAATTATTTTAATATCTCCTGAACTGTTTAGAATCTGCCCAAACCCTTTCTGGGTATTGGAGATCTCATGTGCCCCAACCTCTCCACCAAATTTCATGGCTAGAACACATCCGATGCTAACCCAAATCAACAACAATAAGATAGCAAGTGTTCTTAGCCAACATTCTTCAATAGGAGATGTGCAATTAGGACACTTAGATGCAATTTAGATCATCACCGATTAAAACAAGTTACTTCAATGCCACTTATCAAGAGATGCTTATTAAATTCACAAGATGTCAACATGCCCAAAAGATACTTAATACCAATGAAAGTTATGATTAGAGTGTTTTAGTGAGTGAGCCTATTAGATGTGAAGTGTGAACTTTATAGCATATAAACACACTATCAGAATAATACTATTTAGTGTTTAATGCTCATTCATATTAGTTGTTGCTATTTTTCTCTTTTTAGCAATTTCTTAGATGAAACTAGCTGTTTCTATTTCCTAATAGAAACTTGATGTTTCTATTACTGTCAATATCTCTGTATTACTTATTGAGCTTCATTTTGCTCATGTAAATCAATTCAATTCATTCATTGATTATGGTATCAGAGCTTTCTTTCTCAAGAATCAGTTGTTCTCCATCATGATGGACGAACATATGTCTTTACAAAAACATCTCAACAAGATTAAAGACATTCGAGATCAGCTCGAAGCCATTGGTCGCACCATGGAGGAAGAAGATATGGTAGTCATCACTATGAAAAGTCTATCAAAATCTTATGAGCACTTCATAGAAACACTCAACATTACCTCCACTAATGTTGATCTGAAGTTTCCGGAGTTATGCACCAAACTCATGCAGCAGGATCGTTGGAAACAACAGTTTGGTAGTGGTGCCTCATCAGCCTCCTCAGAAAATGCTTTTGCTGCCAAATATCAGTCCTCTCAGTCCTTTCAGCAGAAAGGTTCTTTTCAGTTTTTTGATCTTGCTAGGAAGAAAAATGTGCAATGTAATTATTGTCACAAATTCAGCCACATGAAGAAAGATTGCCGACAGAGGATTACTTCTGAACAGAAGAAATAGGGAGGGCCCCATCAGACAGCGAATGTTGCAGAACATTCCGAGCAGACAGAATCTGCCTTTTACGCCTTTATGGCTAAAAGATCTTCAGATCATGTCCCGTCTTTGGGCTAGTACAATGACTCTGGTGCATCACGCCATTTCTCTCACAGGCGTGACTGGTTTATTGACTTCTAACCTTGCAGTGATTCAGTTGTATTCGGAGGTGAAGAGTACACAGTGGTCGGCAAAGGTACAGTTTGGATCCAGTTTGGTGGGCGCACACTCATCTTCCTGAATGTGTACTATGTTCCTGGTATGGAAATTAATCTATTGTCTGTCAGCCAGATTATGAGGAACTCTCCTCAGCTTGATGTAGTGTTCAGTGCGCACAAGTGCTCCATTATCGACAGGGACACTAGTCTTACAGTTGTTGTTGGCCTAGAGGATCATGGTCTATACAGGCTTCTTGACACTGGTGATTCTCCAGAAGTGGCTCTAGCAGCTCATGTTTCTCCCATCAGCACTCTGTGGCATCAGCGATATGGGCATCTAAACATGCAGTATCTCTCTCAGCTCTCTCGAGAGGGACTTGTGTCAGGGTTACCTGATATTCAAACTCAGCAGTTGGGTGTATGTGGCGCCTGTCAAGCTGGCAAGCAACATCGGTCTTCATTCAAGGATGGAGAATCTTGGCGCGCATCTAAGGTACTCCAGTTAATTCATGCTGATATTTGTGGTCCTATGAATACATATTCTATTACTGGTTGCAAATATTTTTTGCTTATTGTAGATGATTTCAGTAGAAAGATGTGGGTGTATTTTCTAAAATATAAATCTGATGCATTTAGTACCTTTCAAAAGTTTAAAACCTTAGTTGAAAAAGAGTCTAGCTGTAATATCATGACTCTTAGGACAGATAATGGGGGGGGGGGGAATTTTGTTCTTCTACTTTTTCCAACTTCTGTGATACTCATGGCATCAAACGCCAGTTAACTACACCCTACACTCCTCAGCAGAACAGTGTTGTCAAATGCCGCAACCATACGGTTGTTGAAATGGCTCGTTCCATGTTACAACACAGGAGTGTTCCGAACAAATTCTGGGCTGAAGCAGTATTCACTACTGTCTATCTTCTAAACCAATTACCTACTCAGGTTGTTAAGGGGAAGACTCCCGAAGAAGTTTGGTCTGGCTGTAAGCCTAAGATCAATCACCTCAAAGTATTTGGCTCAGTTGCATATGTTTGGATTCTAGCTGCTAAGCACTCTAAGTTGGATTCCAAAAGCCAGAAACTCGTGATGACAGGGTACAATGATCATCACAAGGCCTATAGGCTGATAGATATAGCCAATGGTCGTCTTAGCTTCAGTCGGGATGTAGTATTTGATGAAGACAGAGGATTCTTTCAGTCTTCTCCTTCTGAGCAGCGTTCTGAGGATCAGCCTCACAGTGTTCTTCTTCCGGTAGGTCCACCTAATGGGAGGGATGATGCAGCGTCAGTATTTGATAATACACTACCTGAGCTTCCTCCGGAAAATAACCCTCCTCTTGCTACTCCTATTGTTCTTGAGCCTTCTCCACCTCCTCCTGATATTGGTTCCTCTACTCTTCGGCCTAAATGGTGGGCTAAAACCATTAGTGATCTCCAGGATAATGAGCTCCTTGAAGGTAGAACTTCTAGACATAAGAGCAAACAACAGTCTACAGTAAATTTTGCTCTTATGGCTAACCTACACAATATTTTTGAGCCTCAAACCTATTCAAAGACTAACGGTACATCTGAGTGGAAACAGGTAATGGAAGCTGAATTCCAGAGTCTTCAAAAGAATCACACGTGGACTCTTTCTGATCTTCCTACAGAGAAAAGCCCATCAGTTGCAAATGGGTGTATAAAGTGAAATACAAAGCTGATGAAACCCTAGACAAGTATAAAGCTCGTCTTATTGCTCGAGGGTTCTCACAAAAGGAAGGCATCGACTATCAGGAGACCTTTGCTCCTACAGCTAAGATGAGTACCATACGGCTTGTCCTTGCCCTAGCAGCTCAGTTCAATTGGAAAGTTCATCAGATGGATGTAAAGAGTGCTTTCCTAAATGGTGACTTACAGGAAGAAGTCTACATGACGCAACCTCCAGGATTCAAGGTTGTCGGTCAAGAACAGAAAGTGTGTAGATTAGTTAAAGCACTCTATGGATTGAAACAATCTCCTTGGCTTGGTACATGAAAATTGATCAGTATCTGACAGATCATGGCTCTCAGCAGGGCCCATCTGATGCAAACATGTATATCAAGCATACTAGTGATGATATTTTGTTTGTGGTTGTCTATGTGGATGACCTTATCATTACTGGCAGCTCTACACATTTGATCCATGGGATCAAACAAGACTTATGCAGCACCTTTGATATGACAGACTTGGGACTTCTTCATTACTGTTTGGGGGTTGAAGTCTGGTAGACTGAGAACAACATCTTTCTCTCTCAGTCCAAGTATGCCAAAAATCTTGTGGACAGGCTCAGAATGCAGGATTGCAAACCGGCCACGACTCCTATGGAACCAGGGCTCAAACTTTCAGCTCAGTCATCCTCCCCCCTTGTGGATGAAACTTTATTCAGGCAATTAGTGGGCAGCCTCATCTACCTTACTGCCACTAGACCTGACATCAGTGTTGCAGTGAGCTACATTTCCCGCTTCATGTCAGCTCCTAAGGCTGATCATTGGATAGCAGCGAAGCGTGTGCTACAATATGTGTGTGGCACTCCTGATTATGGACTCCTATACACTCGAAGTTCCGATCCTATACTCAGTGGTTACACAGATTCTAAATGGGCTGGTTCGGTTGATGACCGAAAATCTACAGCTGGGTATGTGTTTAGTCTAGGATCCGGTGCTGTCACCTAGACTAGTAAGAAGCAGCAGGCAGTGGCTCTCTCCTCAACAGAAGCAAAGTATCGAGGAGCAGTTAAGGCATCTTGTGATGTAGTTTGGCTTCGACGTATGCTTGCGGATATGCATGTTTCCCAGACAGGTCCTACTCCCTTGTTTTGTGATAATCAGTGAGTGCTCAAACTTGCCAAGAATCCAGTTTTTCATGAACGAACAAAGCATGTGGAAACCCATTGCCACTACATTTGCCAGCTTGTCGAAGACGGATCCGTTCAGTTGCGATATGTTCCCACAACGGAGCAGCGCGCAGACATCTTCACCAAGCCTCTTGATCGTGATAAGTTTGTAAAATTCAGAGGGTCTATTGGTGTTGTAAATAGATTGAGCATTAAAGGAGGGTATTAGAATAATACTATTTAGTGTTTAATGCTCATTCTTATTAGCTGTTGCTATTTTTATCTTTTTAGCAGTTTCTTAGATGAAACTCGCTGTTTTTATTTCCTAATAGAAACTTGATGTTTCTATTACCGTAAATATCTTTGTATTACTTATTGAGCTTCATTTTGCTCATGTAAATTAATTCAATTCATTCATTGATTACACACAAAGAAAACACAATGTTAGCTACGTCCACAATATCAGCACTAGCAACAAGAATATAAAACCATGAAAGCACTTGTGCAATTTATGTTCCACTGAACCTTAGAGAGCAATAAGTGAATGATATGACAGCGGTAAGAAACTTATGACAACAATGAGTAAACCAATGTAGAACCAAGAAACAACAAGCCTATGATAACTAGAGATGTTCAATGAGATGCCCAACATTTTATTTAATGTAAATTATGAGTTTAGCCCACTTTAAGATGCAATATTCAGAATTATATCAGATCTGATCTAACTTGTTATAGCAGTAAGTAAAACAGAAAATTGGTATTCAGAAAATTTCAGATTTGATTATTTAATTATGTAGAGAAATTCCAGCAAGCTAAAATTTAGATTTAGGCTAGATATGCAATACCCAAGTGGTCCAAAATTTAGGAAAAAATTATGATGCAATTTTAGAGTATTTTGATCAATTAGATGTGTTTTTAGTGTTGAGAAATTAATGCTAGTAGAATTACGATTAGATTTCTCTTTTTTGATAATTACTTGTGAATTATGTTGGCTTCTTTTACTTATTTGTTGTATTATCTTTTATCAAGCAATTACCAAATTATATGTGCATGAAGATCGCAAAAACACAAGACACAAGATGTAGGCACTCTACCAGGCCAAAACCCTATCTAGGGGAAAACCCAATCAAAATCTCTTCCTTCAATAGTTTTTCTTGAGACTCTTCAACCTAGACATAGACCTCCTCCACACCAAGCCAGCCCTTCCTTCTTCGATCCAAACCTTCGACCTAGAGCAACAACAATTCGACCCCAGCAACTTCGACTTGGCAGCAACTGGCAGCAGCAACAACTTCGACTTTGACAAAGAGACTTCGATCTCCTAAAGTAGCCCACATAAGAGAGAGATAGACAACCCAAAACTTTGATTTTGTCCTTCCCTTGCTTCTTGACCAACTTCACACTCCTTTTAGCCTTCTTCTCCAACTTCACACTTTTTTCCAGCTCTTTCTTGGATATCGAACTTATGAGAGAGAGTTTGTCCAAATGAATTCGATCTACTCCAATATATAGCCTTCTGGTAATGTCAAATTGCCCAATTTAGGCTGACTTGATCTCCTTGAGGCCGACTTGGTGTGGAGGTGACATAATTCATTTTTCATTCAAAAATAATTCTTTTTTGTTGATTTGGAGTAGCATCAGATGTGCTTTAACCACGAAATTTGGTGGAGAGGTTGGAGCACATGAGATCTCCCATACCCAAAAAGGATTTGGGCAGATTCTAAACAGTTTAGGAGATATTAAAATAATTAATATTTTTAATGGAGTCCCTAAGTCTAAACTTAAGGAAAATAAAATATTAATGTGGATTAATATGACATTGTGTTAGAATGGTCCAAAAGACATGGATCAAGCCAGATCTAATCTGAGCATTGATTAGGGACTTAATCTCGGCCGTTGATATGTCAACGAGAAAAGTATAAGAGGAGGCTTGAGGGTCACTTGGAGAATACACCAGAGTGATTAGTCATTCTATTCTTTAGAGCGGGGTTTGCCAAGAAAGATAGAATTAGTGATCGGGAGTTGCAGCTGAGGCACATTGAATACAAAGAAACAAAGAGGCAGAGATAGTGCCGAGCGAGCAGCGCAGGAGCCAAAGACAGTGACGTAGTAGCAGCGAGGGCCACGCAGAGGTAGCAAGGGGCTGCCCAGTGCTTCAAAGAGGCCAGCGTTGCTGATGAAGAAGGCCAGAAGGCTGACGCAAACCCATTCAGGGTGACGCAGGGCCAGCGCTGCGCAGAGAGAGGCTGATGCAATCTAGAAAGGCAAACGTTGGGGGTTTCTAGGGCAGATTGGAGCTGAGGAGCTGCTGGAGGGTTTATCTGGGGTTTCAGCCGAGACATTTATGTCAGACTAAGTGGTACTACTACCAAGGAAATTCTCTATTGGGTAAGCTAGATTTGGCACCCAAATTGTACTCTGAAATTGCTTAATAAGAAAACCCTCAGATAGCTGCATCGGTTTTCCCACATTGGGATTTTCCGGGGACATTGGTCCAAAAATAACTGTCATTCGGTGTGATTGTTTTTGTTTCCTTCAGTTGTTGATCTGTAATATGTTGAGCATGCACTAGTGTTTATTTTTAGTATTTACATTGTAAATAACTTGTTAAGTAACAGAACAAGTAGGCAGGTATAAATCAGATAAAGTGCATGGAGGGTTTCTAACCAAGTAGACTTAGAAACTTCAACATGGTATCAGAGCGTGATTGCATATCACAGGAGGACTGAGGACATCAGCCGAGCAGAGCAATAGCACCAGAAAACACATGTCCCAAGGTGACAGAAGTTGTTTCTAGCAGAGCAGCAACAAGGGAAGGGTGACACAGTGCCTGCGTCATCAAGGGTGAGCCGGAGAGAGGCAGCGCAGAAGCTAAGGAAGGCAAAGGGAGCCTCACGCAGAGCCACACAAAAGCTGGGATGGCTGATGCAGTTGACGGGTTGTTGGTGTAGGGATTGTGCAGAGCCTAGGAGCTCTCACCTTCAGGTTGTTGGGGTTTAGAAGCATGTGGGAATATTGCAGAGTGGAGTGGAGAAAGGCCAAGAGGAAGGAGCTGCTACCGAGGGTTTCTAACCGAGGAATCCGAATCAATGGTGCGCTTGCACAAGACGATCAAAGTAAGGGGCATCTCGACAGCGGCAGAAGGATTTCCAGGAGGGAAATCGGGACTCAAAGGGAGTCCAAAAGAGAACTTCCAAACGGGAAGTAGAGACTCGAAGGAGTTGAACAGAGAATTTCCAAGAGGGAAGTAGAAGAGCATCATGGCACTACACGGAGTAAAAGAACAGGATACACTAGACAGAGTATCGAACTTCGCAGTCTGGAAGGCCAGAATCTTATCCGTACTTGACAGAAATCGTGTCAAGAACTTCGCCTTAAAGGTTATAGCTATCCCAGTCGACCCCAACGATAACAAGAAGTACGAGGAGGAAATGGCGAGGGCAAGAGCGTCATCATTGACGGGGTCGAGGACCATGTAGTACCACACATTGCCAAGAAGGAAACGGCATATGAGATGTGGGAGGCCCTCAAGAAATTGTACCAACATACTTCTGTGCAGAGAAGGATGTTACTAGAGAATCAGTTCAAGTTGTATCAAACGAAGAAGGGAGAACCGGCTGGCACCTTCCTTGGAGGACTGAATAAGATCTGAGATCAGTTGACTGCTATAGAAGCCAAGTCGGAACAAGAGTTGATGGTGACGACAACCCTGAATGCTGTCTCAGAAGACTGGGAGGTATTTGTCTAGATTATACTGGGCAGAGGGACACTAGGATGAGATGTCACCAGGAAGAGATCAAATGGCAGTGCAAGACAGGTAGCAGCAGCAAGGGGATCAAAGTCAAGCAGGAGGAGGAAGATGTTACCCTAGCATCTGAGGGAAAGTAAAAAAAGAGGAAGAACAAGGATATCTCCAATAGTAAGTGCTTCCACTGTGGGGAGCTAGGTCATTATGCAACCCAGTGTCTAAGGAAGAAGAGTAAGGGAGAGTCTTTCGAAACTAAAACAGCGCCAACAAGGGCGGAGAAGAAAGTTTTCACAGACGATGACTGTGCCATGAGTGCACACACACCACTTGAGTGGAAGTGGGGAGACATCGAGCTGTAGTCAAGCGGACTACAGGCGATGAGGGGCAGGATCCTCGAGGTACACAACCTCTTGGATTAGATCTTGCTATGGGAGCCCCGAAGAGGAGTAGCAAGACTAGCTGAGTCAGGTAGAGA
>APFE030151079.1:0-19969 GCA_000404065.3 Pinus taeda | reverse complement strand
GATCACCATGGGGAACAAGGCAAAGTGTACTCCAGTAGGGAAGGGTACCATAGTTTTTCAAACAAAATCGGGAGAACGTTTCCATGCTACAAATGTGTTGCATGTACCAGGATTGGGGATGAACTTACTTTCCGTGTTGCAACTACAAGGAAAGGGTTATGACGTCTACTTCATCAAGGAAAAGGTATACATCAAACACCCGAGCTGGAAAAAGAAAGTGCAAATCGAGATCAAAAGTAATCGGTTGTATAGATTGCAACTAGAATCACCAATGGCACTAATAGGTAGTCATGAAGACAAGGACTTGAACGAACTATGGCACAGAAGAATGGGTCACTTGCACCATGGATGCTTAGTCTTTCATATGTCGCAAAAACATGTTGCCGTGTGTGCTTAGTCTTTCATGTGCAGGTAACAAGTCCGTAGTCCCAAGAGATTACTGGTGTTCTAATGACCTCGTTCGAGTACGTTCATGCACTCTACTGAGAGATCATGTCCTAGTTGGATCCAGTTATTACCCACGACCTTTGGGTGATACCCATACAAGAAAATTTTCTCCTACATTGTCCTCAGCTGGTAGCGAGCAGCCCCTTGCAGCCACCAGATAACTCAATATGTCGTCATCTTCGCCACCTGATCCAGCCATTATGCAACCTCGCCCATCTGTTATGATCGTATGTTTGAAGGTGGGCCTTCCAACCCCAAATGTATGGATTTCATTATGTAATTAAGTACTTTTGCCTACTTATCATGGACACTTCTAGGCATGGATTAGTGGGGGATTCGGCGAAAAGAATGGGCTTGGTCTGTACTCTTGTCCCCTCGTCAAATCTAGTGGTTAACCTTATATCATAGCCCCGTGGGATCTCCTCTATTGGCTACTAGATTTAGGAGTGGCATTACATGGGAAACTCCGATTTTGGTTGTGTGGTCCCGCTTCCCGACATTGCATACATCACTGCCCTCCGCTGGTTATGACCCTTTTTCACATATTTCTCATTTGGGTCCACATTTGTTCATTGGTTCCACAAGGAGTTAGTCTCCCCCTCCCCTTGTCCACACTTTGAGTCGAGTTTGGAACGTCACCCCGAAGGTTGATGCAGCTAAAAAGAAAGTTAAAAGCATAATTTGGCCACTTACCACAAGAAATGTACCATAAATGCAAAGATGGTCGAGACATAAAAATTTAGCACGTGGGCAAAAGCCAAACATGAGCTCTACCCCTTATCATGGCCATCACTCTGGTTCCTAAGGCCCCTATGTAAGCCACCTACATAATTAAGGAATCCATGATTGTCCAAACCCTTGCTAGGCAATGAATTGCCCAACCTTAAGGGGGTATTCCCTGTTATATCATTCACATCATGCTCTCATTCCCTGGAACCCCCAAGCAGTTATAAAAGAAAAATCAATAAAAGGCAAAAGGCATATCAAGAAGGGTGGAAAAACAAAGGTCGAGCTAACTCATGTACCACAATTGCTCCCTCCTACATCTATACACCCACGTGTAGGATTCCCTTGCAAAATCTACCCTTGTACTATGGCATGTGGCTTGGAGTCTACCCTATTGCCCGCTCCATTCCATCATTATTTCATGTGACACCTGTCATCTAACAGACATACCATGGACCTGTCATTCCCTTAGAGGTTGAAACCACCTAATAGGGTCCTTCATTAACCTCCTTCTTCAACCTAGGAACACCTGTACATTCTAAAGCCCATTATAGAAGGGCATGCCACCATGAAGTGCCCACTTGGTTCCATGATTTGTAAGCTCATTTGCCCAATTGCACTAATGAATTGTTGTACTGGAAGGTGAGGAGACGCATTGGATCTTATACAGGATTGCAGATGCATTTTCGTCTTGGGGTTTGGTCTCCCTATACGGGATCCAAGCCCTCCAGATGGTCTTAATGGCATTTATAGGGAGAGCATTAAGCGCCATGGGCCTCCACTATAACAAAGAGCAAATAGCCACACCATGGGATCCCTGATAACTACTTATTGCTTGCCCGTGTACCACTTGTTTGTTGATGATGATGTACCTGGACCACCTAGCCCAGTCGGCTACAAACTTGCACCACACACTTGGCAGTTGATCTAGAGCCCAGATTGGGTTTTGTTTCTCATATGGAGATAAGGTAGGTCTTGCATCATTATTCCAACCCTTACAAACGGAGCACATGCTTGATCGATCCAGTTGGAGACCCATGAGGATGTTCCTTGTGCCCCCACAACCACTTGAGAGCACCACAAATCATTTGCTTGGAGATCAAGGGGCCACCCCCTTCATCACTGTTATTGGAGCCCTCCTACTTATTTTGGCACATGCGGGGCTTCATTTGGCCTTCCAACAGCCCTTCTAACTATCTTTCTATTATTTCGGCCCTCGTGAGAAGATAATTATTTTTATTATGGAGTTATTTGGTGGGCTTGTCACCAAAAGTATTGTTATTTTGCACAATATTTTATTATAGGGGCATCATGAGACTAACTTAAGCTATTTGAACCCCTTAGATGATTGTATAAATATAAGAGAGGTGTTCTCTCTCATTCATCATCACTTGGATTTGGGATATATCTTTCTAAAGATTTTGGATCTGCAATTTGTCGAATGATTTGTATGATTAAATGCATTTTGATGAGTGGAATATTTCCGCTATCTCTCTTGGAGCTTCTATTTTGCAAATGAGATGGATCGATATACACTCTTGCCATGTAAGTGCTCTTTTTTTATGCGAATTTCTTGATAATTTGTGTCTAATGTAATGAATGGAACACTATGCTTTGATTTAGCTTATGCCCTATGATTTAATGCAGATTTATGAAACACTTGTAATATTGGCTCGTTGCATTTGTTATTCATCTTGGCAAGCAGAACGAATTTTCCTAGGCATATGTTGTGCACCTTTTACCTTGAAACTCCATCAAATTTTGCATATCAAAGTTAAAATTCTAAAGTTGTTGTGTAGCTACATCCATTAGTAGTGAAGTTGCTTCTTTATGCCTCCTTGAAGAGCAAAGTTCCTGAATCTTGATCATTTTCACTCCAATCTTCCCAATAGCCAGGCACTGGTCCTAGATCCTTGGTGATCACATTAACTTAATGAAGTATCATTCTTTCACCTCTTTTCTTCCTCTTTTCTTCGTCCCCAAAGGATAAGGAGATTTTCTAGGGCTTGGTGCAAAATTTTAGGGAGGAGGAATTTTAGGATTCCATGCAGACAAGTTTCTTCGTTTATGTCTCCTCTAGGCATCCTCCAGTTTTGAACGAATTCCGACAGTAGAATTTCAAATAAATTGATGCCTTAGCTATCATACCAAGAGGGAGCCTTTGAAGCTACTTTGACTTGGGGATTTCTTGAAGGTTTGCACTTTGTAGTTCATCATTCAAAACATTTTCTCTTAACTATAGGTGATCGTTGGATGAGCCTTTACCATGGTAATCTCTCAACCCTTGGTCTCTTATAGTATTTCTCTCGAGGGGCATTTCGTGGAAAGTCACCCTAGCTTCTCCCAAAGCTCACACTTTAATTGAATCTTTCCATTGAATGAGCCATCCTTGCCTCACGTTGGATTTTGGAGGTTTAGATCTTATGCCTTCATCATTTTTTAATATTCCTAAACCTGAGGTCCTCCTTCCCTCAAGCATTTCTTGGAGAACCCTTTTTTTGCTTCTAAAACAAACAACCTATTATTTGAGCCTCTCCTTTGAATGGGCTTCGAAAATCACATTGTACATTGTTATTGACCTCATCATTCTTGTGATTTCCACCATACCAGGAATCCTCCCATCGGTGAAAGTCGATAAAAGGCAGGGGACATCGACTAAGGTGACAGTGGGTCCTTGTCCCATTGTTGCCACTTAATCTAGTAGTAGTCCCTTAGGAACCCCTCCTAGGGCCGCTGCTAAATTGAGGAGTAACAGGCCTTTTAAATGAGGTCAGCGTCACTGTGTTGACAGATATGCATATTTGTTCCTTCAATAGACATTTAATCAACATTGTTGCTTGTGAGTGATTTGTTCGCGTAGAAGAGTCGAATAGGTTAACCATAGATTTGTGGTGCTATGTTCATACTAGACTAAGACTTCAATGGAGCAACCTTCCAACATTATATTAGTTATCTAATGACCTTTGTTGATCAGAAAGGGTACCATAATTGATGGCCGAGAGCTATATACAAGAATTTGCTTTGTTGTGATGAAATAAGGAAGACACTCTGTAATGAAGTTTCCCTAAAGTGTAGTTCTCCACCACTGGTCCGAAATTTGTGTCAATATTTCATAATCTTCCATAAAACCATGCCGAGTTATAGGTATGCAACTTAATCCACAAAACACAAGTCTGAATTTGTTTAACCTCACAGCTCTTGGAAGAGAGTAATCTTTCACAAAATGCTTCAAAATGGGATCAAACATGAACTCCTTCCTTCCTCAGGCATGGACCTGCAACAAAAATACTTCAACGAGACTCTAGACCCAAACAAAATTGATCAAAATCTACCCTATATCATAAAACAAAACTTGCTTTTTCTTGAACTCGGATCTTGCAATTAAAGTCTTGCAATAGATCGAATCTTTTAAATTCTCAAAATATCACACCCTATCCCTAAAGGTGTTATGCATTAGTAGCCCAAGGGTAGCCAAAATTATTTCCGAGCTAGCCTCCTAAAATGTTCATTCAAGTGCATGCTCATGAGAAGAGGCATAAGCCTCTTTTTATAGTCAAACGGATGAACGTTGGGAAGTTTTAGGAAGGGCTCCATGAGTTGGACATTGGAGGAACTTTATCCCTTAAGATAATATTAATTCATTTAATAAGTAAAAATTGTTTGTTTATGCCCTTAAGAAAGGATTAGGCTTTTAGTGACATTTGGGAATTAAATGGGTGCCTAAAAGCTTGTTAACCTTTCTTAATCATGATTTCTCCACTAAACTAAGAAACCCTTAATTCTAAATTTTAAGTGCCCACACCCAATGGGAGTTTTCCAGGACACCACCCTTTGGGGTTATAGCCCAGAAAGTGGTTTCTTCAACTTCAAATGTGAATATCTCTCAAACCATTAGGAACTACGTGCGGTGCCCATACCACCGACAAAATCTTTCCAAGTAGAAACCAATTAGAGTGATATGGATGCGAGAAACCACAAATTTCCATGCCAAATTTGTCATTGAAGATTGCGGTACTTCTTGGTGCTACTTGGATTAACATCAATGACAACCACATATCAACAATCTTCCCCTTTGGCATTGATGGCAACACAAGTACTCCCCCCGACATCATGCTTCTAACATTCCTAACGCTTACTCTCCCTGACATCATGCTTCTAACCTTACTAACGCTTTATCTCCCCCTTTGACATAAATGGCAAAGGGTAACTCACCCTGACAACCTGCCTCTCCTGCGAACATGTTACCTGCCTCAACTCCCCCTATCTACGAGATAAAAGAACAGTCTAATCGGAGCTTTGGAGAATCCCAAGTTTTTGACGAAGATACTCAAATGCCTCATGCAGTAAAGGTTTGGTGAAAATGTTAGCAATTTGTTCTTTTATTCCAATATATTCCACTTCGATATTTTTCGCTGCAACTTGTTCTCTAACAAAATGGTACTTGATCGGAATGTGTTTTGTTTTTCAATGCATCACAGAATTCTTGGAGATACTGATGGCGTTGGTGTTATCGCAAAATATTGGAATGGGTTCATCAAACTTCACTTGAAGGTCTGGTAAGGTTTGTTTCATCCAAAGGACTTGCCTACAAGAAGTTGTTGCAGCTATGTATTATGCTTCCGGTGTGGATAAGGAGATTGAAGATTGCTTCTTGCTTAACCACGAAACAAGACAACCACCTAGATAGAAAGTTGCTCCACTAGCACTTTTACAACCATCAACACTTCATGCCCAATCTGGATCTGTATAAGTTGTGATAGTTAACTTGTTTCCTTTAGGATACCATAATCCATATTCTATTGTTCCCTTGAGATATCAAAAGATCCTTTTCACTGCAATGACATGGGACTCTTTTGGTGTTGTTTGGAATCATGCTACTTGTCCAACTGCCTGCATCACATCTAGCAAGGAAGTTGTTACATATAGAAGACTACCAATCATAGATCTATACATCCTCTAATCCGCATCTTCGGAGGAGTCATCTATGCTCAACTTGCAACCTGTCACCATTCGGGTGAGAACTGGCTTGCAATATTCCATCTGAAATCTCTTCAACATTTCCTTGATATATTTAGTTTGCAGATAAATATCCCCTTGTCATGCTGAGATGTTTGAAGTCCCAAAAAGTATGTCAACTCACCAAGTAACGACGTCTCGAACTGACTTTACATATCTACTGCAAACTTCTTGCTTAACCTATCATCATTGCTTCCAAAGATTATATCATCCACATATATTTCAATAATCATCAAGCTATCATGTTCCACCCTTCCACAAAGGTTGCTATCGATACTTCCTTTCTTGAATCCTTGTTTTTCCAAATACCTGTCAAGACAGGCATACCAAGCCTTAGGAGCTTGTTTGAGACCATACAATGCCTTCTTTAATCGACACAAATAGTCCTTTTCATCTATGAGCAAAAATCCTTCGGGTTGTTCTATGTATACTTCTTCTAATTCTCAATTCAGAAAGGATAATTTCACGTCCATTTGATAAACTTTGATCTTCCCTAAACATGCATAAGCCAAGAACATCCTGATAGATTCCATTCCGTCAACGGGAGCAAATGTCTCTTCGAAATCGATTCCTTCAACCTGTGAATATCCTTTACAGACCAAGCTTGCTTTATTGCAAGTAACTTGTCCATCCTCATTCAGCTTATTCCTAAAAACCCATTTTGTGCCAATGACATTTTTATCCTTCGGTCGTGGAACCAATTCCCAAGTATCATTCTTCTTAATTTGATCCAACTCTTCGCTCATAGCAGCTACCCAATGTTCATCTTGACTGGCTTCTTTAAAGTTGTTCGACTCAAATGTAACTAACAGAGCAAGATGCACTTGTTGTGGTACGCGAAGTTGTCAGTTTCTTCTACTTCCTATGCCTTCAATGAGATCCCCAATAATCTGATTTGAAGGATGATTCTTTTGATACCATTCTTTAAGAGCCATCGTGTTGATTTGGGGTAGCATCGGATGTGATCTAGCCATGAAAATTGGTGGAGAGGCTAAAGCACATGAGATCTCCAAGACCCAGAAATTGTTTTGGAAAATTCCATCCAGATAAAGAGTTATTAAAATAATTATTTTAATGAGTTCCTAAAGTCTAAACTTAGGAAAATAAAAATATTAATGGGTATTAATAAAGATAAGGATGAGAAGCTTCTAAGAGACGAAGATCAAGTCTATTTTAATCTTAGCCGTTGATTAGGGACTTAATCTCGGTCGTTGATTCATCAACAGGAAATGTATAAGAGGAGGCTTGCGGGTCAGTTGGAAATATACTGAGGGAGACCAGTCAGTTCAATTTTCTGGAGCAGGGCTTACTGAGAAATTCGAACTAGAAGACTAGATTGCAGTAAGAGGTAGCGAGTACATAACAAAGAGGCAGGGACAGTGCCGAAGGACCAGCGCAAAGATCAGAGAGGCAGACGGAGCAGCAGGACTGTGCAGTCACTGGAGGGCCTGCATGGGTGACGTAGAGAAGCCAAGTGTTGAGGCAATGAGGCAGAGTGTTGACGCAAAGGGTCTGGGAGTTGCGCAAAGGCTAGTTGTACTGACGTTGAGCCTAGGAGAGGTGCCGAAGAATTTATCTTTGTTAAGTGATCCAGTTTGGCACCCTAGTTGTACTCAAGAAAAGTTGATTAATAAAATCCTCCTCTACTGCACCGGTTTTCCCGCATTGGGTTTTTCCAGAGACAATTGTCCAAAAATAACTGTGTTGATGTGTTTGATTCTTGTGCATGTATTTGATTCTGTATAATGGTCTGATATCTGCAGTAGAATTTATTTTAATACTTACTAAAGAGATTTTGTAAATAACTTATTGAAGAATAAGTAGGTAATATAAATCAGTTGTTGCAGTAATAGAATTTTCACACATCGAGGGTGCTTGTTGTTCATCTCTTGTCTCTTCCTAGTTGGTAGTTGTTTCCTTATTCTATTGTGCTTACTCCAGGACTTCTTCTTTGACGCTTTCTGGTTCTGTCTCTTGTATCTTTCATTTGCTTGAAGAAGAGCTTCCTTGTTCAATCTTTGGGTCACAATCTTCATTAAATGTTACACTGATGCTCTCAAATATTTGGTTAAGCCTCTAATTGTAATATCTATAAGCTTTTCTTTTGCGTGTGTAGCCAACAAAGATGCCTTCATCTACTCGAGAATCAAATTTTGCTATTTTCTAATCTTCCCTTTTTAATGTAGCATTTGCTTCCAAATGCCCTAAAATGTTTAACGTTTGTTGGTCTTCCTCTCCATAGTTCGTATGGAGTCATATCACAACTGCTTCTAAGCAAACCTTTGTTAAAAATATATATTGTCGTATCAACTACCTAAACCCAAAATTTGTCATCCAATTTTGAATCATTTAACATAGTTCTGACCATTTCTTGTACAATTCTATCCTTCCTTTCAACAACTCCATTTTGTTGGAGTGTTCTGGTTGTTGAGAACTACCTTTTTATTCCATGTTCTTCACAAAAATGTTGAAATGCTTTGGAAGTAAATTCTCCACCGTTGTCAAGTCTTAAACATTTAATCTTCAAATGAGTTTCATTCTCAACCATTTCCTTATAGATCTTGAAACATTCGAACGCTTCGGACTTTTTCTTCAAAAAGCTAACTATCGCCATTCTGGTATAATCATCAATTATTAACACAAAATACAATTCACCATGCAGTCCTTTAGTTTTCATTGGTCCACATAGATCAGTATGTATCAATTCCAAATTTCCAATGGTTTTGATGTGGATTGTTCTTTTGTCTTGCATTCAACTCTTGTTTGTTTGCCATGCCTGCAATGTTCACATATAACGTTGTTTGGTTTTGAAATCAATGGCATTTCTTTTACAGCTTCCTTTTTGTTGATTCTAACAAGGTTATCAAACTTTATATGTCCCATCTGTCTATGTCAGAGTCAACTCTCATCTTCTTTTGCCAAGAAACATCCTTTAACAATGTCATCCAAAGGGTATATGTCAATAGGAGTTCTAATTGCAATAGCCACTAGTTGGCCAGATTTTTCTCTTCTTATTTCACATTGCTTTGAGTCGAATAACATCGTATGTCCTTGATCACACATTTGACCTACGCTCAGTAGACTGTGATTCATATTTTCAACAAGTACATTCTTTGCTATAGCATCCTTGATTCCAAGTTTGACAATGCTTGTTCCTATAAAATTTGCAGATCTGTCATTTCCAAAATATATTGTTCCATCTTTTCCTTCTTTCAAAGATTTAAATTTATTACTATCTCCTATCATATGTGTTGAGAAACCACTATCAACATACCATACATATTTTTTGCTTTGAGCTTTTAGAGCAAGAGCACATCTTTCATTTTTCTTCTTCCAGACTTGTTCATTCTGATTTGGTTGTGATTCCCTTGGAGGAGCAATAAAACTGCAACCTTTAGTCGAATGTCCAAAATTGTTGCATTTATAGCATTCTACTTCATCTCTTAAGTAATTAAATTGTTAGATTTGGCAGCATCAGATGTGTTCTAGCCACGAAATTTGGTGGAGACGCTAGAATACATGAGATCTCCAAGGCCCAAAAATCGTTTCTAGAAATAATGCCTAGAAGTGTCTCAATTAGATTATTAACCATTTTTTAAATATTACCTAAGTCTAAACTTAGGGAATATGGTTAATTAATTAGTATTTTTTTTCTTTTCTTTTTTTTCACGTGTGGTTCACGGATACCCATGGTCACTGGGCAGCCGCTACGTCCACGGTATAATGCTAGGGTGGACCCCACCCGAAGGGGATCAACACCCCTCGGCCATATTTACTTGACCTAACCCCAAGAGCTTTCGGGAATTGACCCTGTGACCTCCCGATTGGCGAGGCACTGATTTGACCAACTGAGCTAACTCTTGGGGCTTTAATTAATTAGTATTAATTGAGATAAGGCAAGAATAATCTAGAAACTCACACGGATGGATCCATAGATGATCCTAGCCATCAATTATGTTTTAATCTTGGTCGTTGGTGCTCCAACAGAGGATTATAAGAGGGGCAGAGATAGTGAGGCTGGAGGAGGTATTCCAGATCCAGTGAGTGCATTTGCAGAGAGGAAGAAAAGCCACAGAGAACCTAACGCCCCAATTGCGCAGTAGCTTCTAGAGGCAAGTTTGATTTGCTGACAGGGAAAGACGTCTTCAGTTCCAGAGGCCGAGAACGAGTCGCAGAGTGTCGGAGAAGCATTTTCCAAGCTAGCAGAAGGCAATCAACTTCATCAGAGACCAATCAGAGGCTTGACGTCAAGCAAACTGCGCAGAGCAGCACAGAGGCTGACGTAGAGGGTTAGAGGGCCAAGTTTTCTGAAGGCAAGTTGTATCGAGGTTTTCCCATGGGGTGAGGAAATTCCTCACTAGATTTTTGCTAGTATTTCTCTCTATAGGATTGCCAGATTTCGACATCCATTTATACTTAGAATTTCTCACTGCTGCATAATAATAAAACACTCAGTTGTTGCACCAGTTTTCCCAAGTTGGGTTTTTTCGGGGACTTTTGTCCAAAAATAATTGTGTTATATTTTATGAGTGTGTGCTAGAATTTCTCAGTCTCCAGCACATTATTTTTCCACAATATTTTATTTGTGAAGGTTGCAATGTGATTTATTCAATATTTGCCATAGCAAACAACAAATAAATTGTTAAATAAAATTAACAATTAGGAGAATAATATCTAGTTGCTGCAATAGGATTCCATATTGGAATTTTCACATGGTATCAAAGGGCATTTGATCAATGGGAGTACTCAAAAAGGAAGGAAAGGAATTTCATTGTTCAATGGGGGCCTCGCAATCTTTTTGCCAAGAGGCCGAGTTGCTTGAGGAAGTTTTTTTTTTAGAGAGGGCAGAAAAATTCGATCTTTCCAGATCAAGTGATTCCAGAGGCAAAGGGAGCAGCTCAATCATTTCATTGGGCAGATCTCTAGCTAGACGCAGAGGGTTTTGCAGCAATACACTAGACCAGAGCGAGCGTCGAGTGGAAAAGAGAGAAGCACACAGTTGAGGGAAAACTTTCCTCGGGGAACTTCTAGTCTCAGAAGTTCAATTTTCCTTGCAAATTGGCAGTAGTTGTGAGCAGATCTTCTCACTCCAGAAGGGAGTGCGAATAGCAGAGAAGCAGCCAAGCAGAGGAAAAGAGGGAGATTTTCAAGGTTTATTTCTCCGATTTTGAGTTTCCATATTTTGTAGTTCTACAAGGGTGGTCATCCGAGATTGCCAGAGGAGGCCATGCGAGTTAGCCAAAATGCAGATCCGGGCAGTAGATCAACTTCCAGTTGTCGGAGGAAGTGCAAGTTGCAAAGAAAGGAAGGGTCACTACCAGGGACTAGGCTTGAAAAGAGAGAGTGGGGCACCAAATCCAGGAGCAGGAGGAGTGTAAGACTCCAGAGTGCCATATTGGGCAGGGTCCAACGCAGTTGCAACAAGGAGATCAGTCAGATCAGTTCCAATTTGTTGCAACGAGACCATCACCTTTGCTACAGGGGCCCATAGTACCAAAGTAGCAGATTCAGTGTCAGCAAACGCAGCTAGTCATTTAAATGACAGTTGCATAGCTAGTTGAGGTCAGTACCCTGGAGACAGTTGCAAAACTAGTTACAGTGACATAAGCAATGCGAATTGCCCAGTCGCAATATGCAGGTGCAGTTCCAGCCAGGAGATTCCCAGCATAGTGTTACACAGTCTAGTTTCCAGTGCAGGAGGACAGTACGAGTTGCCAAGAGGGAGCAGAGAAAGAAGAAGAAGGACCTGTCACAGGTCAAATGCTTCAGGTGTGGTGAGCTCGATCACTACAGTACCCAGTGTCATCTCAAGAAGAAGGACAAGGAGGAGAAGCAGGACCAGCAAGTCGCTTCAATAGAGATCGATAAGATTTCCTCCAAGCTAGAGGAAGACTTCGCTATGTTTGCAGATATACCTCCAGGAATGGGGTGGGGAGATTTGGCACTGTAGTCCCAAAGAACTACAAAGATTGGGCAAGATACTTGAGGAGTCCACCTCATGGATCAATACCTTACTATAGGGGCCCACAGTATTCAGTAGCAGGATGGATCAGTGGCATTTGATGTTGTCAAAGACCGAGTTACAACTGTAGAAACTAGTAGTAGTCAAAAGTTGGGGAGCACAGTGCAGAGAGACACAATGCAGAGTCAGCAGTAGCACAGATTCTTCAGAGAAAGTGCAGAGGCTAGTAATAATCAGGACCAGAGAGACAAATGCATCATAGTGAACACAGTTGATTCAGTATTTTGGACGTTTTTCAATTGCATATGTTGCAGTTGCAGCAGCAACAGATGAGGAGGAGTTGCAATGATGGCAGTAGTACAGCAAGGTTAGCAGCAGCGTATATCAGAGTTGCACAATGGCTGGTGGGCAATATGGCCAAACATCAGTAGCGTGACAGGAGATGATGTAGAAACAGGGTGTTGTACCAGGGAATACAACACTAGAACACATTCCTCGCTAAAAGGGAGTGTTAGTTTTTGTAGCATTGGATGTGTTCTAGCCACGAAATTTGGTGGAGAGGCTAGAATACATGAGATCTCCAGGACCCATAAGTGTTTCAATTAGATTATTAACATAGAAGTGTCTCAATTAGATTATTAACCATTTTTTAAATATTTCCTAAGTCTAAACTTAGGGAATATGGTTAATTAATCAGTATTAATTGAGATAAGATGAGAATCATCTAGAAACTCACACGGGTCGATCCAAAGATGATCCTAGCGATCGATTATGTTTTAATCTTGGTCGTTGGTGCTCCAACAGAGGATTATAACATGAGATCGATGTGGTGATGCAGAACATATCTGAGAGCAGATCGATTTCAAGAGTAGCAGAAGTCAGTTGCCAGAGAAAGCCAAAGATCGAAGCAGTGCGTGAGGGGTAGAGGCAGTGAAGTTGGAGGAGGTAATGCAAATCTAGTGAGTGCATTGCAGAGAGGCAGAAGAGCCACAGAGAAGTTGATGCAGGGACTGCACAGTAGCTTCTAGGGGCAAGTTCGATTTGCTGAGAGGAAAAGACATCTTTAGTTCCAGAGGCCGGAAAGGAGTCCCAGAGTGTCGGAGAAGAATTTTCCTAGCCAACAAAAGACAGAACAACTTCATCAAAGACCAATCAAAGGCTTGACGTCAAGCAAACTGCGCAGAGGATGACGCAAAGGGTCAGAGGGCCGATTTTTTTGAAGGAAGGTTGTGTCAGGGTTTGCCAGTGGGGTGAGGAAATCCCTCACTAGATTTTTGCTAGTATTTTTCTCTGCAGGTTTGCCAGATTTTGGCATCCAGTGGTACTCTGAATTTCTCACTTCCGCATAATAATAAAATGCTCAACTGTTGCACCAGTTTTCCCGAGTTGGGTTTTTCCGGGGACTTTTGTCCAAAAATAATTGTGTTATATTTTATGTGTGTGCTAACATTTCTCAGTTTCTAGCGCATTATTTTTCCATAGTA
Organism: Pinus taeda; assembly: GCA_000404065.3. Classification (NCBI taxonomy): domain Eukaryota; kingdom Viridiplantae; phylum Streptophyta; class Pinopsida; order Pinales; family Pinaceae; genus Pinus; species Pinus taeda. The sequence goes on along the minus strand of APFE030151079.1, from coordinate 6,334 downwards.
TTTTATTTGTGAAGGTTGATGTGTGATTTATTCAATATTTGTCGTAGCAAACAGTAAATACATTATTAAATAAAATTAACAATTAGGAGAATAATTTCCAGTTGTTGCAATAGGATTCCATATTGGAATTTTCACATAAACCTATTGTAACTTCGCCTTTAAATTTCCTGCGCACTTCTGGGATAGCCATTCCTAAAGCGTCTTCCAAACTTGCTTTTTGGAAAATGTAACTAGGTTCGATCTTCATTTAATGTATTTGAGTCACCATGTAATGTACTTGTCAAAAGAATAAAGAAAATAATTTTTATTATTATTATTACTATGACTTATTAAAGCATGGGTTTCATGCTTGGGCCACCATGTTTTAGGTCAAAGTCCCCACTGAGGACTTCTAGGATTTATTCAGAGTCAATAGAGTCATTGTACTTTTAAAGAGACCCTTCTTGGGCTTTTGAATCATGTAAAAAGGTTAAGTATTGAGTCAAATATGAATTATGTTGTCTCCACACCAAGTTGGCCTTAAGATGATCAAGTCGGCCTCAAGGAGGGCTACTCTACCTCACCAAAGGACTATAAATACAGCAATTCGAATTCCATTTGAAGCACACTCTTTCACAAGCAAGTTCGATCTCTCTTGAAGCTGAAAGAAGTGCGAAATAGAAGGAGGAGAAGGAAGTGCTAGTTTGGTCTAGGAAAAGGATCAAGGGAAAACCGAACCTTTGGTGCAAATATCTCTCTTTCTTGTGCCCTAGTTTGGAAGATCGAAATTCTCTTGTTGATGTCGTAGCCAGTTGTCGTATGATACCATAACCAGTTGTCATGTGATGTTGTGACCTCAAGAAGTTGTATTGGGCCAAGATCGAAGGTTCTAAGTGAAGATCGAAGTCTCTAAGGCAAGGTCTAAGAAAAAGTTGCCACTGTTGTTGCTGCTACTAGGTCAAGAAGGATCATCTGCAAGTAACGAAGAAGGTTGACTTGGTGTGGAGGAAAGTTTGTTTCAAGGTTAAGAGTCTTGGAATATCTCCGAAAAACTATTCAAGGAAGAATCATTGACTGGGGTTTTCCCCTAGAGAGGGGTTTTGCCCTGGCTATGAGCCTACATCTGGTGTCCATTGTTTATGTGCTATTGCTTTGGTAATTGCTTGATGAACTAAAAGAAAGAAGATATAAAAGAAACCTAATAAGAAATCAAGAACATCACAAGTAATTATAAAGTATAAGAAAATCTTTTTGCCTTCCTAATTTTCTAACATGGTTTCAGAGCTTTGGTGAAGAAAGAAGAAAAAGACGATCTCAAGCACTTGATCAAGGAACCATTCAAAAGGATCATCATAGGGAAGGAGTCTACTATAGCCAAGGAAAATGTCTAACACAGTCAAGGGATAGAACAAACTTGAAAGAGCCTCAAATTATAGATCCTCAAAGAAGAGGATTGACCTCATCCTTGAAAAGAACAAAGTACTTGACTTGCTCAAAGGAAACGTAAAGAAGCCTACAAATGAATCCAGTGATGCTAACAAAATAAAATTCGATGAATTAGAATTAGTGGCCATGACTCTAATGGTAAAAGGAATAAAGGACAATCTTGTCCCATTTATAGCCAATATCAACCATGCTCAGGAAATGTATGAAGCCTTGTCAAAGTTATTCACTATTAAAAACATTGGTCAAGTGGCAAGTTTGAATACTGAACTAAGGACCAAAAAGATGACTAAAAAGGATATAGTGGCCTCCTTCTTTGTCAAGATAGCAAGCATCAGATATGATCTTTTGGCCATTGATGAAATTGTTCCAAACAAAGAACTCGTGATCACTGCTCTATTAGGATTGCCACCTACTTGGGGCACATTTGCTGCAAGACTTAATAGTTGGAAGGAAGCTCCCACTTTTTAAGAACTATAGACTATCTGCAGTCAAGAAGAATTAAGGATCTCATTAGTTGTTGATCCTGAAGAAGTTTCAAATGCCTACACTACTCAATACAAAGGAAAGAAATCGAAAGGACCAAGGAAGAAAGTAGACATGTCCAAAATAGAATGCTATCAATGTCATAAGAAGGGTCACTACAGGGATGATTGTCTCGACAATCCAAGAAACAAGAACAGAGAAAGAGATCATGCTAACATTGGTGAATAAGAAGATCCAAAGAAAGTCAAACCTGAAGAATCTGATATAAGGGACTTACACTATTAAGTCCTTTACTTCTAGTCCTAGATATCTTATTTTATATTTTTTATGTTTTAGAATTTATAGGTATTAACATGTTTTTGGAAAAGACTTTTTCTTTTGTTTTATAAGTTTGTAGGTAACCCTCAAGCTTTGGAGGGAGCCCCCAACAACTCCCAAAGATAAGTATCTCATTTCCTTTCAGTTTTTGGTTTCATGTACTCATTTAGTTTTGATTATATTAAATACTAATTATCATTCTCCCTCTATTGTCTTGATTAGGAAAACATCTGCTATATTCTCAAGGAGTATGAAAGAGGACCTCTCAAGTTAAGGTTTGTCAAAGAACAAAGTTATGCTTTAAAACATTGATTTCTTTATAATAAATGTTTATTCATTTGACAATATATTACTAACATTGTTGTGACTAGCCACATTGAGTCACATTGATTCTTATCTTGGGAGATTAATCACTTGATAAATCCACCCCACTCCTATTCTTAACTAATTTTATAGAACCCTAGACAGGTTCTCTGGAAAACCCTAACCTACAGGTATGCTAAGGTGAATGTTTGAAACCCTAAACTGCTTAGGGTTATTGTGAAATGTTATTTGAAGTTACTGTTGATGATGCCATGTTTGGGATTTCAGTATGATCATGAAAGCTTAACTTAGGGTTGAATGATAAAGTCTAAAATCTTGAACCTTTGAAGTTTTGGTGATTTTGGATTTGTTATGTTCTTATATTGAAACCCTAACTCATCAGGGTTTGTTGGAATAAGTAAACAAGACCCTTATAATGACTTAGAAATGATTTCCTTGGAACGTGTGTTTCTTTGATCAAACACTAGTTTGTTCATATTTGTGAAGTTGGGTTTGACTAACACATGATATGAAATGCCTATGCATAATGATGAAGTCTTATATGTATGAGCTAACATGTTTGTCGATGGTCATGGATCCTAGTATCTGGAACTAAGCCCTAGTCAAAATTTGTCTTTCTAGGATGATAGTATTTGTGAAATTCTAGGGTTTTGGAGTTGAACCTTAGTAGACGTAAAAATCCCAGATGTATGATGACAATATGACGATTTGAGATTGAATTTCTGATAGCATTGGATGTGCGCTAAGCCTCAAAATTTGCAAGGAAACTTGGACACATGTATTCCACAATACCCAGAAATCGTTTTGGGAAATTCTACCCGGACACAGTTTTATTAAAATAATTAATTATTTTTAATGGGTGCCTAAGTCTAAACTTAGGGAATTAAAATAATTAAAGGGTATTAATCTAACTGTGGGTGAAACTTCTAGAAGAAGATGAGGATCAAGCCAAAATGATCTGAACCATTGATTAGGATTTAATCTGGGTCGTTGGTTCTCAATAGAAGGATTATAAGAAGAGGCTTGATGGGCATTTGGAAGACACATCGAGTAAGAGATCAGAGATCGAACTTCTGAAGAGAGCAGCGTAGCAGTGGCCAGAGACAGATTCGAAGTGACTTCTTGCAGTGAGAGAGGGGCAAGGATAATAGACTGGAGGAAGTTTTCCTGATCCGAGGAGTGCATAGCAGAGAGACAACGTACTCCACAGAGAGGTTGACACAGTGCAAAGAGGTAGCGCAGAGCTTCAAGGGAGATCCGTACTTGCTGAGGAGAAGTCGAGTTTTAGAGGCAGGAGCCAGAGTGGTTACCCGGAGAGCCAGAACATCGATTTCCCAGAGAAGCAGTGGATCAGCAGCAGGAGAGAGAGACATTGGTCCCAGCAAGCTGACACAGAATTGCATTGGTTGATGCAGAGGCAGCGCAAAGGCAACAAGGGTCAGCTCATCTCAAGCTAAGGTCAGTGTCGGATCAACGGTGGAAGTGAGAATTTTCTCACTAGACGTTTGTCAGTGATTTTATCTGCATGGATTGCTAGTTCTGAAGCATCCATAGATTTGCACTCAGATTACTACTGCTTAATAATACAAACCCTCAATTGTTGCATCGGTTTTCCCGCATTGGGTTTTTCTGAGGACGTTTGTCCAAAAATAATTGTATAGATGTGTGTGATGATTATTTCTCTCTTGTGTTGTATTTAGTTTCCGCAGTTTTTATTTGTGTAGGTTGTACTATATTTAATTCGATATTTGTCGTAGCACATAGAAAGTAAATTGTTTAATCAAATTAACGATTTGAAGAACTAAAATCAATTGTTGCGGTAGGAATTGGGTAACCGATTTTTCACATGGTATCAGAGCACAAATCGTGAGCAGAAGAGCTCAAAAGGAAAAAGGAAGAGGAGTTTGAAATTACTGCAGCAATTCGAATCCCCAACATGGAGCGCAATCCTTGGGCCAGAAGGTCGAGGTTTTGAGGAGAAATTGACTTCTCTAAGTGAGTCGACAGAGAAATTCGATCTCCAAATTGAAGCTTTCTGAGGCAGAAGGGGGCATCGTATTTTTCCTTGCAGAGTAGATCTTCGGTTGGGACACAAATATTTTGCAGTAGTTGTTGGCAGAATAGCATCAGTGGGAGAGAGGAGACGAACTAGAGGGAATTCTTCCTCAGAGAACTTCAAGCCAAGAAGTTTGATTTCTCATTAGTTGAGTAGCAGCAGGGAGTGCGTAGGCTAGCCCAGTGTTGTGCAGAGGAGAGAGGAGGCAATTCAAATTTTTCATTGATAGAGATGGCAGATAGTGGGTTGCGAGATCAGGATCGGTTGGATGTGTATCCAACTATGTGATCTGGAAGGCGAGGATGTCATGCCTTCTAGATGAACATTTTCTCAAGATGTACGTCGACAATGTGGTAGTTGAGCCTGCAGATCCAGATCCACTCAAGAAGTACAAAAGAGAGATGGTGAAGGCCAACTGAATATCCTCGACGAAGTGAAGGATCATGTAGTATGTCACATCTCAGGCAAAGGGATTGCCAAGGAGATGTGGGATGCCTTGTCCATTCTATATCAGGGATCTTCCGAGCAGCGGAAGATGTACTTGGAGCAGAAGAAGAGATCCACAAAAATACAAAAGGGGGAACACATTGATCCGTTCCTTGCAAAGCTTCAAGAAACCTAAGACGAGTTGGCAGCTGTGGGGTCAACACCTCAACCTACTGAGATAGTGAGGTTGGCCCTGAATTTAGTTTCAGAAGAGTGGCAAGTATTTGTCCAGAGCATCTTGGGCAGGGAGAAATTGCCAAACTGGGAAGGAATGTGGGTCGCTCTTCAGCAAGAAGAGATGAGGAGGGACTCGGTCAAGTGTAAACTTGATGGCAGCAGCAGCAACAGTGGGAAGAAGCCCAAGGAGGAGGATGAGAATGTAGCCCTCGCATCCAAGGGGCAGCAGGAGCAGTGGAAGAAGAAGAAAGATGTCTTGAAGATCAAGAGCTTCCGGTGTGGTGAACTTGGTCCAATGTTGCAGGAAACGCCGCCCCCCCCCCCCCCCCACGCCAATCTAACCCCCGAAACGCGGTCCATACAGATGCATCCAGGAAGCGCCTCCCGAAACGTTGTCCCGAAATTCCGAAACGCGTTTTGGACTGATAATGACGCTTCCTGGAAATTCCGGAAGCATCCTTCCGAAATGCATTTCGGAATCTCCGAAGCGCGTTTCGTATAGTGCTTCAGTCGTACAAAGCATGACGCTTTGGAGGTCGAATTGTACGGTTCCCATACGATTCCGTACTCGCTTCGGAAAAGTGCGCCGCGTGGCCTAAAAAAATCAGGTTTTTTTTTTTTTTTTGGTGAGTTTGCTTGTTGGGGTTGGGTCCACCTTGGGTTAGGGTTGAGGAATGAAGGGAATAAAGCCCCCATTCATCCCTCATGGTAATGTTAAATTCTTAAAGTAAAAGTGACATTCCCCTTTATTTTTCATTTTCATCCTTTTACTTAAATTTCTAACATTACCATGAAATGACTCAGGATGTTTGAGAGTAGTTCCAGCCTCATTGGACTTCATATGGAGAAAATAGAATTTCATATCCTATTCAAAATTCAACAGACTTAACAGTTTTCAGGAATTCAGGATCAATGGGATTGTGGCATTTCATTAGATTATATCAAGTATGAAGGTATGCGATTCGCATTTAATCAAGATCACCAAGCCCTATATGTACCCTAGTGTTGGTGGTGTTAATTGTTGAACTCCTTTGTCACGCCCTTAGCAAAAAATTACCTTTCAAT